>VMOF01000001.1:19231867-19346867 GCA_011764245.1 Trialeurodes vaporariorum | reverse complement strand
AAGCTTTGCACGTATTCACTTACTCACACCAGTGGCTTAACGTGCAATTTTGCAACATTGCAGTTTGTCCTTTTAAACCCATGAAAAAGATCGAACTATTGGGTGTTCGGTGAGCACCTTCGCACTCGATCCAGGGCTTTAAATGGACACATTACAACGTTGCCAAACTGCTCGCTCCGCGCAACCGTACCCAAGAACTTGTCTCTTTCTCTGTCTTTGTACTTTTGAACACGCGTGTTAGACAAAGGTGCGGGATGGAGGGGGGATATCTCGTGACTTCAGCCCCTATTGGTATAGTTTTCTCTCGCATTAGTTCAAATTGTCAAAGAGAGGGAGAGAGAGGAAGAGGGAGGAAAGAGAGAGAGAGAGAGAGAGAGAGAGAGAGAGAGAGAGAGAGAGAGAGAGAGAGAGAGAGAGAGAGAGAGAGAGAGAGAGAGAGAGAGAGAGAGAGAGAGAGAGAGAGAGAGAGAGAGAGAGAGAGAGAGAGAGAGAGAGAGGGAGAGAGAGAGAGGGGGGGAAGAGAGAGAGGGACAGAGAGAGGGAGAGGTGTTTATTCCTTTCTCTCTCTCATTCTATGCACACATACATGCTCTTATCATATCGACAGCTGGTCGGCTGTGATGAAAAGCTCCAATCTAACGTTTTGATCGTGTGCAATGTTTTTTTCTGATTGCAACCAGCACTTTCTAAAATCACGATTTTAAACAATCAAGGTGCACGCCTCTTCGTTTCTTTTTTTTTTTTTTCTCACTGTTTCTCTATCAGTTCCTTGAGTATAACACACCGTTATCAATGTGCAAATTAATGGATTACCCCCACCCGGCAGATAAGAACTACAGCGCAAGTATATTCTGACGCCAAATGAAAAACACAGGTGCTTGACTAACTAACTTTCAAGTGAAGGATTAATCTCCGTGTTAAGTATGGTGTTATCATCCTGTTCTTGCAAAAGTTTTTTTTTTTTTTTTTTTTTTTTTCAAAATGTTGCGCTACACTGTCGCAATAAATCTGCGCTCAAGTGGTGTTTTAAGGCGTGATTTTTTTTTTTTCACAGTTATTTCAGTAATGAATCCCCAGATACTTTTACGAGTAAATACATCTATTATGATTTTACTTACTACTTCTTTACGGTACTGTGAGAAGCTTAGCTATATTATTCTTGAAATAGACCCTTGCAAATGTCACCGAGAAAGTCATTGAATTTTGGAAATGAAACTTGCAATCAGAGCTGCCTTTTTGCGTATAATTAATGGAATTTTTCAATTCACCGTTGATTCCACCGGTTGAGAATAAATTACTTTGTTCAGTTCAATGGCTTTTACTGTACTGCACGAAAATACTCTGAACTGTAATCTTTTCTCAACTGGTGGAGTCGTCGATGACTTTATAAAACTTGCGGGTATTTTAATAAATTAACGGCGTTTCCACCGGTTTAGAAAAGATTTATAGACCGTAGTATTTTCGTGCATCACAGTCATTCACTGAACTGAACTGTGTAATCTTCTCCTTAAAATTGGGTCCACGGCAAAGATTACAGTGGACATCTGAGTGCTAAAGCAGGGATGTTTCAACTGTATCCGGTGTCTTCTGATGATACTAAACAAAAAACTTTCCTTCTCTCAGTTTGTCTATAGGTGGCTGTAGGCTCCGATTAGGAGCATAAGCCAATAAATCCTAAAAAAAAAAAAAAAAAAAAAAAAAAAAAAAAAAAAAAAAAAAAAAAAAAAAACAAAACAAAAACAAACAAAAAACAAACAAAAAACAAACAAAAAACAAAAAAATCCAAAAAAACATAAAAAACGAAACTGTGTCAGTTTTTCTCAACCAACGGAATCAGCGGTGAAATGAAAAGCGCCATTAATTTACGCAAAACGGCAACTTTGCTTGTATTGGACGGAATAATATTGAAGCGTTATAATAATTTCAAACCGCCCCAACTCAGCAATGATGTCATTTCCGCAAATTGTTGATGAAAAACGGCTCATTTTTTTGCAAGGTCGCTTTCATCAGCAGATTTATTATAAATACGTTCCATTCATTGAATTTCCGTGCTTTGCAGTTTGAATTTCCTGCCAGTGAATTGCAGGTGTTCATAGGATTTCCGGAATTTCCCTTTGCTACCACATCAATATTGTTTGTGTCAGCGAGCTCCTTTAATCCGCGAGAGTTATTTACCAATCAAGAAGCTTCTTTAATGCAACGTATTAGATCAAGTTGTGACGCTCTATTTGGCAACGTTCACTTTATACGTTCGCGTTATTAATAAAGGAAAAAAAGAAAAAGAAAGTGAAACTTACGCTTGTATGTAGTGAGCATCCCAGCAGAACAAATTGCCACGCTTTTCTTCGCTGCTATTAATTTATCACAATGTTATTTTCGCACGAATTTCTCGCACGATACCCGCTGCCAAATGTCGCAACTCTGATCACTGAAAAAAAAAAGTGCTGAATTTATTTATTTTATAATTAAAAGTATGGAGTACGGACACCTTCTAAATAAATACTGTTAGTTTGACTATTTAAAATAGTTAAAAAATACTTAAAGTAACACGGCACGGAGGTAATTTAACTATTTTAAGTAGTCAAACTAACAGCTTTTAAGTGGTGTCTGCCTACTTTAAACTATAGAATAGTTAATTTCAGCGCTTTTTTTTATTCAGTGTATCGTAGTATCAAAGCAACCATCTCCTATTTTGATGGTGTAACAATTTTCGGGTAACAAAGAAAAAAAAACCATTTTTCAAACTTCAAAAGTTAGTAATTCTAACCTCAAAATTTCAAAATTTCTTATATTTCCCAATTTCTTTCTAAAATTTAAAAATCTCATTTTCTTCTCTGATTACTGAAATTCCGTCTCTATTTATATACTTTGTTTTGTCAATAATTAAGTAGTTCACCATACATGCTTAAATAATTAAAATTTAGGGTAACTACTGAATGATCTGTGAACCCTTTCAAGCCGGAAAATACTTTTTGTTCATAGGGATGGATTTTTGGCCATCGTAGCTGATTTGGGCACACTTTTCTCAGATAAATGGATGTGCATATCATATTTTCATTTTCTCCACAAGATACTATTTATACGTTCTTCAGATGTACATTGAAATGCACACCTGGTATTTAGGGTCAGTGCTTAAAAAAAATAAAATAAAATAAAAAATAATAATAATAATAATAATTTTAATAATAATAATAATAATAAACTATACCGATCAAAATCCCATCGTGAGATTCCTAAAAAATATGAAGTTTTTAGAACGGTATTTATGAGTACGTGTTTTTTATTTTTTTTGTTTTTTTCGTTTTTTTTTTTGGATCGAAAATTTTTCACTCATTCCAAAACCAAAGCTCTTTAAGCAGCTCAATTCTTATTATCTGCGTTAATTTTTCTATTAATAATTGATTCTAATCAAGTCAGTGCTTCCTGCAGTATCTTAGCGAAGAGCGAGGATGTTTTCGCTTGAAAAATTGTGTCGATGCCAAGAAAGTAGCAGAATGCGTAATTCGTTTCACACATGCTAAAGTATCTAATTGAGCCTGCAGTGCTGCGCAGGAAAGGAAATATTAGCTGTTGTGTAAATCAGCAAGGATTACCAGTTACCACTATATAAATTCATCCTTTCACCGTACGAGTAATGCACTTACTGCTGCTGAAGTGCTGAACTCTCGGCGTAGTTCGATGCGTGAGGACAAATCAGCTTTTTTGATCCTAAGTTGTGTGGTTCTAGAAGCGGAACTTGTCGCCCTAAAAAGTTAGCTGACCTCAGGATGACATCAATGCGTGACCCTCCTTTGTCTCTTTTGTTCCATTTCAGACGGTTGAAATAAGAAAATGTTATATTTTCCCTATTAAACTGTGCTTTAAAAAAAATTGAGGAGAAGCCGGTCACTGTTGGTACATCAAAATGTATGTACTATGACTTTCAAAGGAAGTTCGCTGATCGAAATTTTTATTCTTTTAAATCTCGACAGCATTTATACACAATTTTGTGGCTTTCAAGTGTATAAAACTTGCGTAGCATTCCAAACCATCTCACTCACACTCCCGTGACCCCCGTGTATACCCTTATATCTCTCTAGTTCAAAATTCGTATTCAGGGCCTTGTTTTACGAAATATTATTATCAAAATAATTATTATTATAGTAAGACATTAGAATGCCTCGAGGAATTCATTTCAGCCAAAAAATTTCACGAAAGATGTCTCTACATACGATTTTTGAAATTAAGGTGAGATAGCAGTAGGTATGTACATGGGGGTTACGTGAGAGCAAGAGAGACAGTTTGTCTTTGTTTGGAACGCTCATCGCCGGATGCCGCCATTACTAAAACCCTCGTTTCTGTTGCAAACGTTTGAAAGAGACCCCTTCCACCCCCGCATTTGCGTACGAGGCGAAAAAAATTAAAATATCTCAAACTCACTCACGTAATCGGAAATTCCAGAGCTTCTCATCACCCATTTTGGCAACGATGCAATTGTACGGAGTAGAGAAAGTCCAAGCTTTGCGGTGAGTTAGGTGCCATCGTAGCTCACAGATCACGGGTGTTAATTATCATATAGTCTCTTCACCTTCTCTCATTCTTCCTCCCCCTCCCCTCCCCCTCCCTCCCCCCATCCCATCTCATCCCATTTTATTCACCAGTTTGTTTGTCCCAGTCCCACAGCCTCTCTTCATCCTCCGCACATCCACGTTTATACGTGCGCAATTAAATCGAGTTCGTACGTCGTCCACCGCTCAACGGTTAAGTCAACGAACGTCCACCGGTTCACCGGTAAATTAGAGACCTCTCCGTCATTTACATCCCTCCGTCCCCGTCCCCGTCCCCGCCCCTCACACTCGCCCCGCAGTATCTGACCCTCTGTCCTCTGTCCTCCCAGAGATCTGTTTGATGTGCGTAGGTGTGCGTACCGGCTCCCGATCATTCTTATAACTCAACATAGTTGCGAAGTTTAAGCGAGAAAAAAATGAGAATAAATTGGAGATGCTTGGTTGCGGAGAGATTCAAACATGTTTGTTATGTTGTGCTTTAAATGGGGGACAATACACGGCCTGAACCGGACCGTTTCGCGTGTAATCAATGCTATTTTTCTATTCACCGATGATTCCACCGGTTGAGAAAAGATTACAGAGTTCAGTTCAGTGTATGACTGTAATGAACTAAAATACTCGCATCTGTAATCTTTTCTCAACCGAGGGAGTCGTCGATGACTTTTAAACACTTGCGGATATTTTAATTAATTAACGGCGTTTCCACCGATTGAAAAAAGATTACAGATGTGAGTATTTTCGTGCATTACAGTCATACACTGAACTTAACTGTGGGATCTTTTCTCAACCGGTGAAATCATCGGTGAATAGAAAAATAGCATTGATTATACGCAAAACGGCAGCCCTGCCTCTGGCAGAGATTGGCAAATGGGAGTGTAATCGGTTACACGATTACTAGGTTATCGGTTAAATCGGTAATCGTCAAACCTTTGTATGGTAATTAAATATAGTCTTCATACATTTAAAATAAATTTTAGGGTCATTTAGATTAGATCCAATTCTTCTGCAACTATTTTTTGATGGATAATATTTTGTCGATCTTTTTTGACAAAAAGAAATCGTTCTCAAAAAATATTCTTTTGTGCCGATCGACAACTGTGCCAACTGTAGTCAATAATACCTACTCGCTTGACAATATCTTAAGCTTCCTTAGGCTTTGCTGACCTCTCCCACCTCCCACTCGAAGAAGTGAGGTCATTAACCGTTTGCATATAGTGGTCGTGGCTTACCCTTTGACCTGCTATTTTAAGTTGTTGACATGGAAAGAAAGAATAAGAATAAAAAAATAAAACTGCACCGAAACTGCGTCAAAATAAAACGAATGAGCTTTTTCGGTTGATTCTTCAGAATCATTTCTCGCAAGCTTTTCTCTTTTATGTATAAAAGTTCTCTGGTTTCGGTTGTTTCCTGATTGACCATTCTAAGCCCAGCATAACGACCTAATTAAATCCATCGGATGCCAGAGGTCGATTGACTGACTAACCATATCGATAGTGGTGAAGTGTATTATCTAGTAACGTGAAAGTCCATTTGCACCATCAGAAAAGGTAAAATGCCGAGACAGTTTGATATTTTTGGGGGTTAATGAGCCAAACGAAGTATAGTAAGCTCTGTGGAAATTCAATTGTGTATTAGCAGTTTACTGTAATGACTATCGGACAGCTAACAGCTGTAACCTTTAAGAACAGTCACCACAAAAATTATCTAAATTGCGTCTCTATCTAGCTGTTCAGAATGTGGAGAGGGACTGTCAGGAATGCAGCCGAACTCTGGATTGAAATAAAAAAAAAGGCACGAAAAAACAGAAGAGGGGAGACGCTGAGCCATAACTGATATTTTTAGACTTTTTGAGTTGCAGTATTAGCCCAGCGTATTACAACTGTATATGAAGTCGGACATGCGTTTTGCTTGCCATCGTATTTAAACCTTTGATGCCAAGTCTCACTTTTTCTCTACACTCCGAAATTTTATGATTCCTTTTCATGCTCTGTTTATTGTAATGTACCTAATTTCGCATCCTTTTGGAACTTTTTCTGCAAACACACTGAAAAAAAAGATTACAAAAACCTTTGTATGAAAGCATTGCGATGGCGCAGATGTCTGTCTGTCTGTCTGTATCCCAGAACAACTTTTGAAAAAATGGTCCCTATACGTCCAAATTTTGCAGAGAAGTTGCTTTGAACATTCTCTAGGCGGTATTTTTTTTTTTTTTTTTTCCCTCGAAATTTTAAATTTTAAGTAAGTTATGAAGGATAAAAACTTTCCATTAAAATCAACGGGAAAAAGTTTAACATAGAGAAAATCGAAAAATTTCAATCAAATACAACTGTTTGATTTTTGATGAAAATTTGCAAAAAAAATCTGCAACCAGCGGGCCGATCCTTGAAATTCACGACTTTTGGGTAGACTGGAAAAGAATGGAGAACGGTGATTGGTGGAGACGAGTCACGTGGTTGCCCAGTCTAATCAAAATACGGAATGGATTAGATAATTTATCGGGTACTCCAAGACTGCCCGATAACTTATCTAATCCATTCCGTATTTTGATTAGACTGGGCAACCACGTGACTCGTCTCCACCAATCACCGTTCTCTATTCTTATCCAGTCTACCCAAAAGTCGTGAATTTCAAGGATCGGCCCGCAGCCTACTGTAAAATTAAGCCCTTAAGGGGGGTCTTCTTGGGGTTTCCCCCAGAAGATTAGAGGGGGGTCTGGGGGCCTCCCCCAGAATATTAGAGGAAGGTCTGGGGGTCTCCCCCAGAATATTAGAGGGGGGTCTGGGGGTTTCCCCCAGAAAACATACAGGGGTTCGACTGGTTTGAGGGCTCCCCTAGATTAAGTTTGATGTGAGAAAGTGTTCGTGGGGTATACCCTACCCCTTGAATGGAATGAATAGCAACCTTATTGCCGTCCTTGCCTAATGCCTTTCGTGATTGACAATGAGACTGACCCATTCAGTCATATCTTTTTGCTTCATATTTAAAAAGTACACACTTGAAACCACTTGAAACCACGCCGTTGGCAACGCAGGTCGCGGTTCTGCCTTCAGCGTCACCCGCGTGACCAGATGTTGTTGGGTGTAAAAAAGATAACATTACAAGCCTTGATTGACACACGGTATACGCTACGTTCTACGCCCGCACAACTCCCCCCCCCCCGCCCCTCTTTAAGGCCCCTCGGCCCCTCTCCCTGCTCTAACCGACAGTTTCTTTTGGCGTTTCCAGTCTTGTGTCATGTAGTGTGCGCCCGTCCAAATTGCTCCTCCCCCCCCTCCCCCAACGAATCCTGATTAATGGTTTATTTTTAACAAATTATTACTGATTACCCACGCTTTGGGTTGTTGCACTCAATTTGGCGTGTCCACTGTTCATAGTGTCCATCTTATCTGCCCAAATGGGAGACTTTTGTCAGCATTATTTTTGGAACACGGATGAAAGTGTATTTTAGTGCAAGGGCGGATTCAGCAATCTGGCAACCATGTATTCTTCCCATTTGAACGTATGAGGAAGAATCGATTCTCGAGAGGGTCATGGCCCCTTGAATAATCGATTGTTTCTCACGCATTCAAATGGGAAGAATACACAGTTGCCAGATCGCTGGATCCGCCCATGTTTTAGTGACCATCGATCATGCAGAGTTGGGCAAATATTATAATTACTGGGTATAATCGCTAATCGTCAAACCTTTGGATGGTAATTTTAAATGTAGTCTTCACAGATAAATAGTAAACTTGTGATTCATTTTGATTAGATCTAGTTCTTCTGCAACTATTATGATGGATAAGATGGATTACTTGTAAAAAATCAGCCCTGATTACCGTGAAACCCCAAAAACGATTACACCACCCCGGCATCTGCCCAACCCTGACACGTAGTCGATTATAGACTTGATGGCATTACGATACGATCGTTCATAATCAGCCTGCTGCATCCAACCAGAAAATAGGGTTTTGACGGATCTTCCTAAAACCCTCTGTTGCGTTTCATTCATCTTTACGACTGCTTTTGCTTTTTGAACGAAGCTTAACCTAACTTTATTTTGTAGTCACGGTAGAAGGAGCTTAAGTACTGGTGTTGTGAAGGAAAACTTAAAAATGCTCTCCGCGAGTCACAAAATATGACGTATAGCAATTTGAATCCCAGAACCAAGATACACACAAATCACATATGAATGACGAAAAATTACCCCCCCCCCCTTCAATCTGTGCTGTTTTTTTTTGTTTTGTGCGCGCGCGTCACCAACCTGTTCTCTCAAGATGCTCCGAATCAAATCGCTAAATACAACCATCATTAACTGTTGCAATCATAGCCGTAGCGAATTTATTTTTATCTCTCTCTCTCTCTCTGCCAATTTGAATGCATGTGTTAAAGTAGGATGGAGATATAGGGGCTATCACGTCACTCCAGCCCCTATTTCTCTCCTTTTCTAAACACATGCAGTCAAATGACAAAAGAGTGAGAAAAATAATCTCCTGGCTACGGCTACGGACTTGCAGTTCTAATTATTTCTGCGAATGAAATTACAGTGATTCGTTTTGCATCATTTGTTTGCACACATTGCAGTGTCTCCGAGGCAATCCGTGAATCCCCGTCAATTGTGCTCTTATTCATGGAGAAATGATGTTTTGAAAACTTTATTGTGAAGAACCATTGTCACTTGACGTCATTCATCTTAAACCAGTGCGGGAAAAAATTGTCGCAATTTACTCTCGCCTTTGATGCTCATGGAAGGCGTGAATTCTATGAAGAGTGCAGCTTGCAACGTTTCATGATCGTCCAAGAAATCGTCCTTCTCTCTCTCTCTCTCTCTCTTGTCCCATTAGAACGCATGTGTTAGAAAAGGATAGAAAAGGGGGCGAAAATCACGTGACTGCTCCTAATCTGTCCTTTTCTAACACACGCATTCAAATGGGAATAGACAGAGAAGGATAGATTCCTGGATCCGCCAGTGGTCATAGGCACTAATCCTGCCAATGTTCTCGTCTAATTCGGTATTGTGTTCGAGTAACTGAAAGAAGCTAATTAACAATAGGTACATGAAGATAACACTGTGATAAATTTTATCGCTCTTCGGGTCCGACGTTGCAGTTAAAAATTAACCGCTTATTATATTCGAACTGAAATAAATTTGACGTTAGATAAATATTGTGTGGGCATTTTCAAAACGAATTATGAGCATTGTGACTGCTCCACGCTCCGGGAACTCTTCTTGAAGCCATTGTTGCCAGCTCAATCGGAATTTTATGGAACTAAAACTAAAGACTAGAACTAGAGTCTAAAGCTACTCATCTCTCGGTCTTTACCGCTTAATCTTTTTCGAGCTCTTGATTGTAAGAGAAAACGCGTTGTTGGAACTTCCGCATTTTCTCTCATAAATACAATATGTAAATGTCTGTAACGTTTGTCTGAATTTTCAATACAAAGTTTCAATGCGAAATCAATGGTTAGCCCACCATCACAACAAAGACACTCATTGTCCGCAAACAGCTGGGCTAAAACTCGCGTAGCTTTCCAAACTATTTCACTCATACTCTCCCATGACCCTCATACATAGCCATCTCTCTCCAGTAACAAAATTTGTCTAAATAGGGCGTTGTTTTAATACATTTTACTATTACTATGCAAACTTTTGCAAGAGCTCCATTTGTCGAGTATAGGCTGTCCCAAGAATGATTGAACTTGACAACTAGCTTTGAATGAAAACATCAGCTTCCATCCACAGATAAGGCAACCTGATTGGTCAGGAGGATTAAGAAGCTGATGTTTTCATGAAAACCAGAGAAGTGTCAAATCCATTGTTTTTTTTTGGACAAGCTGCAGCAACCGCACCCTAATTTCTGATTGAGGACTTTCTTGCTTTTACTGTCACCCTGTATAATTTAATATTATATTTTTATGAATGCTAGGACGACTTTGCAACACTGCGCCGGTCGAAAGGACCAAGGATTCAATGCCATTCGGATCGTGAATAAATGATCTATTGTCGAGTGTTTCCGAGTCTTGGGCGCGCGCATAACAAATCATAAGGCTGTCAGCAAAGTTGCCGCCGATGAACGCCTGGAGCAGCACCGATGTCAATTTTCCTAAGGAAAAAAGAATCCATGTAAATTAGAGCAGTATGAGTATATATAGGAGTGGTGGCTGGTGGCCCCATTAAACGTCAATCGTCTTCTCTATCAGGCACTAGCAGATCCAAGTTATTGTCTTTCTCTCTCTCTTTTCCCATTAGAATGCATGTGTTAGCAAAGGATAGAAGAAAGGGCGAAAATCACTTGACTGCCCCTCATCTGTCCTTTTCTAACACATACGTTCTAATGAGAGAAGAGAGAGATGGATAAATTCCTGGATCCGGCACTGGAATCAGGATCCCCGGGCCTAAGCTTCGATGTGGTCTTATTATAGGAAGCCCGTTAGATCCATACAAATCGTCTCATATTCAGTTTAGATCATCGGTTTTTTTTCTGATTTTACTTCAGATGCTCGGCAATTAAGTTCAGACCAGAACCAGAATTGACTCGTAAAATCGAGGTTTCAATCACTAAAACTCTGCCCCCCCCCCCTCCTTCCAGTCCCCATCAAACCTCACTTATATGATTAATTCATGCGGTCGAAGTCTTTTATCAATTTGCGGAAAACACAACCGCCCTTGTGGTTCCTTAGAATTCATCAAACGTTCTTCAAATTCATTAGACAGTGTTGCAAACAAAATAAACTTCATATTTGACAGTTTACTGGTAGGAAAGAGCATTGTATTCGAAAGAGAATATGGTTGTTTCTAAACTCACCGAATTCATTCTGTAAGTGTATATTCGCTCATTCATAAGGAACCTACGAATCTAAGACTACCCTTTTTCTTTTTTTCCGAGCCGTATTGTTACAAATATGCAAGGACAATTAAGTTTGGAAATTAGAACCGTAGGACTCTTAAGAAAAGAAGCTTTATTCTTGAGACCAGATTTTCGCCAATTCTCCTCACCCGCCTTTACAGGATCATTTGACTATTGTGGCTGAACTTAAAGTTGCCAAAATCAAGACTAAATTCAGTTTTTCGGGGACAAAGTTTCTTTCATGGTCATGGTGCATGCAATACGCATTTTTTTTTTTTTTTTTTTTTTTTATCTTAGACCATAGTGCCGCGCGGCGGAAACAAGTGTCTGTCTCGCCGTATAAAACAAGAAAGACCATAAGCTTTGACCCTCACCGGTATTTCTTTTATCGCTACTTTGCGCCCATTTAAAATTTCAGGGCCGTTTCGGCCCATTTCACTTTCATGAAAGCCGCGGTTCATTTAGCTCCGACTGTTTATTCACCATTCACCATCGATGCATTATTTTAAATGATCACCGCAACATTGAACTTCATCCATCTATACCCATGAAAAAGGTCGAACTATGAACCGATATTTTACTTGAGTTCGAATGAACGAAATGCAGCGTTGCCTGATTGTACGTGACGCCATTGTCATGGCCAGAGTGTGGCAGATATTATTCGACAAATTATTTGTCTAGTTTGGCAACGCAACAAAATCAGATTATTTGAAAAATTATTTGGTCAATTGACCTAACCTCCTCACAGGCAATTCTCAAGCATCAACTCTGTTGCCTGACTGATTTCATTATTTTTATGATTAATCGGTTACCCAACTCTAGTCATGTCCCTCAAAAGCTCACCAGGCTAATAACATTAAAGTTTCGTGCCGTAGCGAGGCGTGAAATTTGACAACGATGCACCTCCTCCGTTTAAACTTACTGAAAGAATTGAATGGCTCGGTCTACGACCAGATGTTTCGACCTTTCTAATGTTGTTAAAGGGAAAAAAAGAAACGTTGCCTCGCCTTTTCTCTTTCGTGCATGACTGTGAGTAAGAGATGAAACTCAGTCATATCGGGTGAGTTTCGTAACCTCATCCCAGGTCAGGCAAAGTCAGGTTAGGTTAAAGTTAGTTATCGCTACACCTCCTTTTTTTCTTCTCAAAACTTGTTGCGGACTAATCTAGAAAATGGGCGTGCTTTTATTCAAAATACACGGAAAAAAAGATTAGTGAAAATAACCATACGGATACCTGATTTTGGCACCTGCTGGTGCTAGATGTTATGGTAAACTTGACCAGAAGTATGGTACATTTACCGATACTTTGAGTAAATTTGACATGCAATCAAGTAACATCACCTAGTACCTAGTCAACCCTAGTAGTGTATACTTCTGGTTAACATTACCATAACATCTAGCAGGTGCCAAAATCAGGTATCCGTATGGTTATTTTCACCGTAGTTTTTTTTCCGTGTATTTCGAATTTTGTTTAATCTGTCCAATGTTTACCTTTCGATGGGTATTGTTAAAAAAAAAAACTCCGGAACGCAGTCGTGGTGACTTGTCGGGGGTCATCGCGATTTAAGAATACGAAAGAAGTAAGTGAAAGAAAAAGAAACAATTTACGATAGCTCGTTAGCATAAACAGGCGGAGAGCGAAAAAGGTAGCAGGAGCGAAGAAAACCTGATAAATAAAAGATGAAGTCACTGGACTTGTGATTCATGGCGGAATTGGTTTCGCTCGTGGGCTTGGCAAGCATACTCACACATAACAGAGCATGCACGGATGAGATGTAAGTCACAACAGGAGTGACGTCACTATGAGGTCACAGATTGAGTAATGCAGGAAAACTTTGGATATGGATAGATGGTGGTTTACACGTAGTCCAAGACCATAGCTCGCGCCCTTAAATGGGTCTGTTGCAAACTTTTGCTACAACGATTAAGTGAGTATAATCCAATGTAAAATCGCCTGTAAAGTTCGTTAGTGGCATCAGAAAGTCATAAAATGCAATAATGAACTCACAAGAGGCGTTTAATGAAATCCAATATGGCGGAGAAATATCGAGCAATTTTTATGCATGCACCACGAACACGAACATCCAAGGATAGCCAACTTTGACAACCTCACTGGAGGTGGAGGTTATGTGTTTGTTTACGTTGTGATTGATTCTGATCGATATTGTGAGGTTGGCTATCCTTGGATGTTCGTGGTGCATGCATACAAATTGCTCGATATTTCTCCGCCATCTTGGATTTCATTAAACGCCTCTTCTGTGTTTATTATTGCATAGTATGACCTTCTGATGCCAACAATGGACTTTTTAGGCGATTTTACATTGGATTATACTCTCTTAACTGGTGTAGGAAAAGTTTGCAACGGACCCTTTGATCGATTAAGAAATCTAACTGAAGGACAGTGGCGGATTCAAGACTCTATCCTTCTCAGTGGCGGAGCGTGAAATTTGGCAACACCCAATAGTTCGATCTATTTTATGGGTTCAAATACACAAACTGCAAGGTTGCCAAACTGCACGCTACGCCGCGCCACTGACCCTTCTATCTCTTCACCCGTTACAATGACGGTTTTAGAAAAGGACAGATTATAAGGTGATTCTTCAGCGCTTAGTGCCGATTTCTGCCACCGGAGCGCTACCGTTCGATTAATGTCAAATTCCAGGTCGAAAGTAATTTATATTTAAGGAAACGGAGTGTCAGTTACTAGATAAACATCTGAAGAACGTCTCTGCAAAATATCTCGTTAAAAACTTCAAAAATATGGCGGAAAGTACCGAAAAATGGACTATCGCAAATCGATTCTTGTATCGAAATGCGATATTTCATGTGTTTATACACTTACTTGCAGCCTTATTTTTGAAGTTCTTGACGAGATATTTTGCAGAGACTTTTTTCAGATGATTGTCGAGTAACTGTCACTCCGTTTGCCTACATATAAGTTACTTTCGGCCTGTAATTTGACATTAATCAAACGATAGCGCTTTGGTAGCAGAAATCGGCACTAAACGCTGAAATCACCTTGAAAGGACTGTTTTAGAAAAGGACAGATTAGGTTATTTTTATTTTTATCACACATATGCTGTGTAAAAGAAAATGTACCACGAGCTCACATTCAGTCGCACTAATAAATTACTCAAATTCGATTTTTTTTTTTTTTTTGTCAAAAGCTGTTTTTATAATGACTCACGATATATGCTCACCCATTCGATTGAAGTTGATAACTTCATCATTCGCTTTGCACGATCAACAGCAACAGGCACGCCTGCCCCGGTTTCTTATCTGCACACTAATGTCTTGTTCATACTTTCGCGCGGGATTCAAGCTGGAGATTACTTCCGTTTTTGAGCTCTTGGCGTTTTTTACTGGTCCTTAAGGTTTATTGCTCAGCAAACTTTTTTTTACGATTATTGCCCCTGCTCGGATTTCAGTCACAACTGAAGCAATAAAAAAATCGATATCGCGTTCACAAATAAAATCATAAAACGTATCGATGGAGCTTCAAGTACCGATACTGCTTTTTTTTTCAGCGATTTTATATTCAGCAGTAATTCAGTATATACAGCCTGATTCTTTGGGTGACTCACTCAGTTGAGTGAGAGATTGGAAGGAATTTCCAGAGAAACAATATATTTGCGTATAGCCTTGTTTACGGATATAACAATTAAAACTTCACACGTAATACTATTTCCTAACACAAATTTCCAGCGCCGTTCAAAATATGCATGGACCCCAGTGCCCAGCAGAGCTGCCGTTTTGCGTATAATCAATGCTATTTTTCTATTCACCGATGATTCCACTGGTTGAGAAAAGATTACACAGTTCACTTCAGAGTATGACTGTACTGCACGAAAATACTCTGATCTGTAATCTTTCCTTAATCGGTGAAAACTCCGTTACTTAATTAAAATATCCGTAAGTTTTTTAAAGTCATCGACGACTCAACCGATTGAGAAAAGATTATACAGATGCGAGTATTTTAGTTCATTACAGTAATACACTGAACCGAACTGTGTAATCTTTTCTCAACCGGTGGAATCATCGGTGAATAGAAAAATAGCATTGATTATACGCAAAACGGCAGCCCTGGTGCCCAGTGGTGTAGCGTGCGATTTGGCAACGTTGCAATTTGTCCATTTAATCCCATGCTTAAGGTCTACTTTGACCAGAAAATTCTGGTGTTTATACCAGAATATGGTCATAGAACTAGAATTTCCTTAAAAAAAAAAAAAAAATCAAGAACTATGGTACAAACACTAAAATTCTGGTAATTGTACTATCCCTTACATAGGTTCACGTATTGTCATGCCTCTGGTAATTTTTTTTTTTTCAGTGGCAGTGCGTTGTCTCTGGGTTTAGGGTTGTTAAGTTTTTTAGGTGAAGGTTTCGTACGTTTACGCTTTTGGATTTCGTGTAATTCTGTGCTCTGTACCTATAGACGATTCTGTAGGTTTGGATTGATAGTCGATACGTACTTTCGAAGTAGATTTCACTTTGAAATAATACCCTCCCCCCAAGGGCCGAAGCGCATGGTACTCGAAGGGTTAAGGTAGCCAGTGAGTTGAAAAATGTGTCAAGGGGGAGGGGACACGTCAAGAGTATAAAATCGTCCTCTCTCTGTCAAAAGAAGCGATCGAATGGTAACTTGATATTGCGCTTTCGATAAACCTGTCAAATGAAAAAAAGGTCAAAGAATTCGACACCCCATAAGCTTAGCAAAGACGGCCGACAGCGTATCAGGGACGCGTCGCGTCGTGTCCCTGCCTGTTGCATCCGTGACGGCTGTTGAAGGGACCCTCGCGGCTCGCCCTTCACCCTTAATAAAAAAAAAAGGGCAACCCCGCTATTGCACTAAAACTGCAACGGTGTCTTGAGGGACAATAAGGAATTAAGAAGCAATTAGCATGATTTATTATAATCCATACCCTTACCTAATCTTGCTAGACTTAAGCCCCGCATCCCTGAATCCAATCGCAACCCTCCCTGAGTATACTCTGATAAGGGGTTGAGATTCGTTCAACCCCTTTTCTTCACTGACCTACCGGAGATGTTTGCCCCCTCCTGACCTTTAATCAACACGTAAGTGTCATTGAAACCGGTCGCCGAAACCGTCACCTGCGTAAATACTCTAGCAGGAGACATCAATCTTGGAGGGTCTGGCCTACTTGTCTCTTTTTTACCCCCCCCCCCCCCCCCCCCTTCCCCCCTCCCCTCCGCTCTTCCCCCTCTTTTCGTGAAAAACGTCATCTGATTGTTTGGTCACGCTGCGCGTATACAGTGCGGTGCCGCCGGATTTTGCGAAAGATATACACACTTTACATTAAGGCCGATAAGCAGTGGCGTAGCGTGCAATTTGGCAACGTTGTATTGTATCCATTTAAACCCATGTAAAAGGTCGAATGCAAAGGTGTTCACCGAACACCCAATAGTTCGATCTTTTTCATGGGTTTAAATGAAGGAATTGCAATGTTGCCAAATTGCACGCTACGCCACTGCTGATAAGCAAAGTTGTTGAGGTTTTGGCCTAATGAGACCGAAGGACCGAAGTTGCATCAGTCAACGTATTGATCATGCATGGCGGGTGGTGCTCCCTCTTGCTCCCTGTGTTATTTCAGTTGAGTTCCGAAAAAGAAGTCAGATATAATGCACGCACGTCTAGTGCGTGGTCTCTACTAATATATATTGTCTCCAAGGGTGCAAAATGTTCCAAAACTTCGGAAGTTTCACGCGATCCATGACTTATTTCCTCACAGGATTTTAAAAAATTTCCTCACAAAAATTTGAAAGTGAGGCCTTTTTTTCTTGGTTATTTTAACATTTCAACACCGTATGTTCGCAAAGTGACCGATATTTTCCTATTTTTCACACTATTTTCCTGGGAAATCCTTATTGTGCCATTAAAAAAAAAAAAAAAAAAAAAAAAAAAAAAAAAAAAAAATTGGACAAATTTCCTCACTTTCCCAGAAGTTTCCTCACTTTCACGCGATCCGCGGATCGCTAGATCGGGCATATTTTGCACCCCTGTGTCTCTGGACACAGAAATCGATTTGACACTTTCATTTGGAAGTATTTACTAGACAAAGAAACTGGGTTATGACAGAAACGAGCCAAATTTTCTCATCTGGAAAGTTGCGTTAGAATTATGGGTTCAGATCAAGGTTATAGATTAAAGAGGTATGCTCATCTGACTTCGCGCCACGAAGTCAGTGGCGCGCAGTTCAAAATCACTGCAGGCAAGATGGCCGACAAAAGCAAAAAACGTATACTCTTTGCTGGAAAGATTGAGCTGCCCTCTGCAAGAAAGCAGAAAACAACCCAATGTTTTCTGCAAAGAGTATACATTTTCTGCTTTTGTCGGCCATCTTGTCTGCAGTGATTTTGAACTGCGCGCCACTGACTTTGTGGCGCGAAATCAGATGAGCATTCCTCTTTAAATAACCTTGGGTTCGGATAGCCATGCTCAAACACTTGAACTTTCGATTAAAATCAATTTCCATTGAAATAGTGACGATTTTTGATTGAAGCTTTAGAAAAAGTTGGCAAACAAACTCGAATCAAATCGTTCATGTTTCCTCACTTTGGGGTAGAACTTTTAAAGTATCACAGCGTCTCTATATTGCTATTTCTCGTTGGAGATACTTTCAAAAGTTGCATTCGCGATGAAGTAGTCTGTTCGCGGATGAATCTCGAACAGGCCGAAGAGGAACGGAGATTTATTAAGTCGGGCCACAGACCGTCGAAAGCAGCAGAGAAGCTGATATTCATGCAGTAACTAAAACGAGATAAACATAGAGAGTATAGTGAGAAGAGTAAAATGAAAAACGGCTGGAAACAGTAGAAAAACGCCGGTAATAAAACACAATCCATAGAATGGTGAGCATTATCAAACATGTGCATTAAACCATTATAATATGGAGGTCAGTTACACCTTATTACACTCGAGGAAATAAATAACGAGTAACGCACTCTCCTGCAGAATTCTTCTTCTTCTTCATCTTCTTATCCTTTTTCCTCCTCCTACGCCCTCTTTTATTCCCTTAATCCTCTTCCTTCGTGCGATGTTGTGCAAGGCAACGTTGCCAAGTCCGAAGGTGAATCGTGAGGCACCAGCTTTTGAGATCTGACCTAACGAGTCTTTTCTTGTGGGATCTTCAGCCAGTGGCGAATTGTGCTATGTGGCAACGTTGATTTTTTTCCATTTGGACCCATACAAAAGGTCGAATTCGCTGGTCATCGCCGATCTCTAGAAAGTTCGATATTTTTCATATGATATTATATGATTGCTCATGGAAACATTGTTGCCAGATCGGGGTGAAAAAGCCGTACGTTTTCCATTGATTTAAATGGGGACGATACGGCTTTTTACCCTCGATCTGGCAACACCGCTTGGAAATCATTGGCGGATACAGGGGGGGGGGCGAAGGGGGCGATCGCCCCCCCCCCGTTCCGCCCAAAAAGTGTGAAAAGAGGGGAGAGGAAGGGGGAAAGCAAGAGCGAAAATAAGAAAAGGGGCACATTTAGGGGCGAAAATCCAAAAATCGCCCCCCCCCGTTCGCGAGGGCTGGATCCGCCACTGTTGGAAATGATGATCGTATTTTGTGAACTGAGCCATCAATACTCACGTTTCGATCCTCTGTGCGGTTTGGATGCAGATTATATGTATGCAGTGTTGCCAGATCGAGGGTAAAAAGCCGTATCATCCCCCATTTAAATCAATGTAAAACGTGCGGATTTTCACCCCAATCTGGCAACACTGTAATGTATGTACACCAACACCAGTCACCAATAAACCAAACACTGAAGCCAAACACTAAAAATATACAAGGATATACGAGTGCGCTTAGTGCTTATCCTTGAAAGAAGGATTCAAGGGGGTTCAAAGGGTTTCTGTGCAGGAAAAAAAAGGAAAGAAAGAGAGAAAGATATCCCGCCGCGATGAAAGAGATCTATTTTTCTCACGACAAAAGCTCGCGGCGGCGATATAGTGCGAAGGGGTGGGAGGGGTTAAGAGAGGGGGAGGGGGCGGGGGTGAGGGTTTAGTGGTCGTAAATTTAAAATTTGGCATTCGCGCTATGCATACGCGAAACGCTTAATCTCAGCTCCGATCGGGCGAAGATATTCATAGGTCGTCGGCGCGAGGCTCCACAGAGCATACATGCCCACAACACCAACTCCGGTGTTGCCGATGGGTGCATTGGCGGATACAGGGGGGGTGGCGAAGGGGGCGATCGCCTCCCCCGTTCGGCCATAAAAATGGGTGAAGAGGGAGGAGGAAGGGGTAAATTAAGAGCGAAAAAGAAAAAGAGGGTCACTAAGTGGCGAAAATTCCAAAATCGCCCCTCTCGTTCGCCACTGGATCCGCCACTGGATGGGAGAAGGAATAAGTCGTTGAAACTCGAGTCCCTGAATGTAGTGAGTGAAGACAAAAGGGTAGTCGACCTCTGATTGGTCATGAGTTTTAGGCTCTCTGGGCGCCCACTAGCGGATCCAGAAAAATTTCTAGGGCGGTGCCCCTTCTCCACCCCCAGAAAAATTTTCTGGATCCGCACCGGAATATAGTCTTATATCGGAACTACAATCTTTGGCTAACTCAAAAAAAAACCCAAGAGCTGGCAACAAGGCGTTGGCGGGGTCGTAAATCTCAAATTCGGCGTCGCACGCACAAGCAAACGGCCACGGTCGGCGACGCGACGCGCGCGCGCGAGACAAACGCTCGCCGCTGCACCACAACGTGGATTGCAAAGACGATTCCCTCTCCACTACACCCTCCCCCCCACCACCCCGAACACTCAACCCGCCATCCCGGCGTATGCGTAATCTCCACTCGTAGATCGAAGTGAGGGTTTATGCATGAGTTTACATACACTTCTCCCATCATGCACCACGCGGACCTTGCCGCGCCGCGCGCCGGCCGGCATGCTGCACTTGCACTGAGAGGCTCTAGGCAGCATCGCTACTTCCAGTCTCCAGACGAGATTTACTCATTTTCTCGACTTTTCCCCTTTCCCCTCTGATTTATTCCTTTACTTATCCGTTTTTATTTATAAAACGCTTCTCCTCCCCCCCCCCTTTCTTTTGATACCTAGTAAACTCCCGAGGCGCAAATCGGTTCATGAATGAAGGAACTCGTCGCGGGCTAGACCTGAGGCAGTCAGACGACACACGCAGGATTGAAGCATGGGATTTCTGGACAAGAAAAATTGATTTTTTTTTTTAAACATTGCAGCATTGCTTTTTTCTTACGAAAACTATGATTTTTTACTCAGAATAAGCTGCCACATGATTGATTTCTCACATTTTGAAGGTACCTCTTGCTCTAATCGTTCATAATCAACGGGGTATACCAATAGAGGGGGCCATACATGTTGTAAGTCCTATCTTAACATGTGCGATCTCATTCTGGTTTGTTTGCCTCATATTATTTAACCTTAAATCAAAAATTGTAACTAGTCCATTGGAAACTGGTTTTAAATGAAAGTGCAAGTGTGGCTATCATTGAGAGTGACTATCATTGCGAGTGACTATCGTGGACACTGGATTCCAATACAACTATATCCAGGAGAGAAGATGCTGCTTGTTTCTGTCATGGTGGCAATTTCTGCAGCCATTCTAAAATACCTGTACTTTCATTTAAACCCAAATTCAAAATAGATTTATCTCAATTTTTAAAAAAAAAATAATAACAATAAAAAAAAAAAAAAAAAAAAAAATAGAGGTTAAAAAATATGAAAAACAACATACTTTGGCTACAAGGTCTGAACAAATGCTTTTGAGTTGGGCAAACTCATCAGCTTGAGATAAACAAAAAAAAAAAAAACAAAAAAAAAAAAATCATATTAAAAAATGTGAAAGTAATAGTAAAAAACTAAAGGGGGGGGGAGTTCAACTCAGGCAGTGCAACAGAAAGCATAAGCGAGGACAGCTATAAAAAAATAAAACTAAATAAAAATAATAATAATAATAATAAATAATAATAATTAAAAAATATGGGCCAAACCGAGCCTGTGTGAAAAATTGCCACAATAGATTTCGATCGCATGAAACCTCCGTGCTACCTCAAAAGAATATCTGAATCCTCTCTATTGGTAAATAGCACGTTGCATGGAGCACTATCTTGATTTTTTTTTCTTCTTAAAATTTTGTCCAGAAAATCCCATGTTTCGTCCCATTGTGCTGTAGGCGGCAGTCGATCGGCTCTTGAGCCTTGTCTGATGAGCTGAGACGGTGGTCGGTGGGTCCAGGATCCAGTCCAGACTCGCGAGACCGGTTGTCTACACTTCGGGGTTGCCATGCGAACACGGGTGACGATACATGCAAAAGGGTTGATGATTCATACAACGGATCACATACTGTAAAAATGGATACGCCTCAAGGAAAGAAGCAGGATGCAGGATAGAGAGAAAGGGAGAAAAACAACCATTATTTCTCATTCCAAGAGTGACCATAAAAAAAATCCCTGGATCGTGACGCTCGCTGGTACGGTTATGAAAGTGAAGACATTTTAACGGATCAGAATTAAAAAGCGATATGTGTCAGATCGTTGAAAAAAACAAAGGATATGATAACAACGGCAACGATGCCGAGTTTCCACTTGGATCACCTCTTTTACCCGTAATTATGCACACAGAGGAGAGTAGGTACTACCTATAGATCGGTGCCTGGGTGGGTGACACCCCCCCCCCCCCCCCCACTCCTCTTTAAAGTCGCGGAGTAGTCCAGTGTCTGGACATTTAATCCACAGTTTTTTCGCCAAATCCTTCATCAAAAGCTCTCAAGTATCACTATTATTATTATTTGAACGCCTTCTCCGTGCCCTCTGCAGAAACGAAGCGTAGCTATAGTCGGGCCAATATAAGTTGACACCTGAAGCTGAGAGAAAATGATCAATAAAAATGGAGAAATGCAACAATGCACTGAATTCGGCACCCCCTGTCAAGACGGAGCACGCCGCTTGACAAGGATCAGCTCTACGCTGCGTTGCCGTATAGTGCAAACCTGCCTGATTCTTCAGGTGTCAACTTATATTGGCCCGACTATAGCAAATGGGGCTGTTGCACACTTACAGAAAGTCTCGTAAGTACTTTGACCAGAAAATTCTGGCGTTAATACCAGAATATGGTAGTATAGAACTAGAATTTCCTCAACATTTTCAAGAACTTAATTCTGGTAATTATACCATCCATTACATCGGTTAATCCCTTACAGCTTACATAATGCTTCTGGTAATCTTCCTTTTTTTTTCAGTGTAGCCTAAGTGAGAAAATGGAAATTTGAGAAAACTGCGAAGCCTCTAATTTGTAAAAATGTTTGCCCGGCGCGATAAAATGACCGTTGAAATTTGGAATTTCATGAAATTCACGGCAAACGGACGAGGGGGAGGGGGGAGACCTGCTCGTGGCAACTACGATGACTTGTCATATACACTCATACAAACTCACCAGACTGACCAAGCCATCACCATGTCCATCCGTCGAGCGATGGGCAACGGGTATGGTGCAGCCTCTTGCAATTAGCGCGGAGATGAATAGTAATTGCTGTTTTATTGACGACTGCCATGAGCCTGGGTGCTACAGTAAAAACTGCGTTAGTGTGAGTGTATGTGTGTGAGTGTGAGTGAGTGTTAGCGCATGAAAACTAGACGAGAGTGACGAGAATCATCATCCAACATCATCATCAAAGAGTATTGTCATCACCACACCACAGAGCTTTTGGCATCCAGGAGAGAGAGCGAGAGAGAGAGCGAGAGAGAGAGAGAGAGAGAGAGAGAGAGAGAGAGAGAGAGAGAGAGAGAGAGAGAGAGAGAGAGAGAGAGAGAGAGAGAGAGAGAGAGAGAGAGAGAGAGAGAGAGAGAGAGAGAGAGAGAGAGAGAGGAGAGAGAGGGGAGAGAGAGAGAGAGAGAGAGAGAGAGAGAGAGAGAGAGAGAGAGAGAGAGAGAGAGAGAGAGAGAGAGAGAGAGAGAGAGAGAGAGCGAGAGAGAGCGAGAGAGAGAGAGAGAGAGAGAGAGAGAGAGGAAAAGAGAGAGAGAGAGAGAGAGAGAGAGAGAGAGAGAGAGAGAGAGAGAGAGAGAGAGAGAGAGAGAGAGAGCGCCTTATTGTCACTTTTAATTCCAACCATCGATGCAGAGAAAGAGAGAGAGAATGTGTGGAAGAGAGAGGAGAGGGAGAGAGACAGACTAAGAAATAGAGAAAAGAAAGATAGAGAGAGAGAGAACCTTATCATCACTTTCAAATCCAACCATCGATGCAGAGAAAGAGAGAGAGAATGTGTGGAAGAGAGAGGAGAGGGAGAAAGACAGAATGAGAGATAGAGAGAGAGAGAGAGAGAGAGAGAGAGAGAGAGAGAGAGAGAGAGAGAGAGAGAGAGAGAGAGAGAGAGAGAGAGAGAGAGAGAGAGAGAGAGAGAGAGAGAGAGAGAGAGAGAGAGAGAGAGAGAGAGAGAGAGAGAGAGAGAGAGAGAGAGAGAGAGAGAGAGAGAGAGAGAGAGAGAGAGAGAGAGAGAGATAGAGAGAGAGAGAGAGGGAGAGAGAGAGGGGAGAGAGAGAGGGGAGAGAGAGAGAGATAGAGAGAGAGGGAGAGAGAGAGGGGAGAGAGAGAGGGGAGAGAGAGAGAGATGTTGTACTCTCATCGTCACCATCAGCATCACATCATCATTCATCGCCACTCAGTAATACTCAGTATATACAGTACTCCGGGAGTCCGGGAGCCCCAGAGGGAGAGAGCCGTGGTTATTGACCTTAGCAATTGATCCGATCCAATCCTCCGGAGCTGGAGGTCCAGGAACATACAGATAGATATATGTATACTTTCCTCCGCATATTCGCCACCCATACCCATTCAACGCCCTTAACTCTCTCTGGTCTCCCCCCCCCCAACCAGCAGCGGTTTCTCACTTATGACATATAGCGTCAATTGGGTCACCCACTGCTCTGTCACAGCATTGGCACGTCGCTTATGAGTTATTTCTCTCTATTGAATTTGTTCCAGGACTAACTGGTAATCAGCCCCTTTCCCCTGCCCCCCCCCCGGTAGCCACACCCCTCTCTCTGCTTTCCTGTATGGTGGATGAGACGAATGCGAGCGTGGCATTCCGCTGACATCATCTTACAGACATCTCACTGTGGATAAGAGTTATGATGATAGCCTCCGAAGAACCGAAATTGCGCGACCCCTTAAAAACTTCCGTATTTTGACGTCTTGGTTAAGCTCTGAATCCTTTTTTTTTCTTTTTTTTTTCCAATTCTTCGTCGACATTATCAATTTCCGCAATCCACATCGAAAATTTGTGCGAGTCATATTTTTCCGAAGATACCAACCAACGTAAATAAACTGTAAATTAAAATACCCCGCGAACACTTTCTCTCATCAAAATGATTCTGGGGGCTACCCCCCAGACTTCCCTTTATTACTTTGGGGAAGACCGCAGGACCTCCCCCCCCCCCCCCAAAGGGGTTAATTTTACAGTCGATCGGTTGCAGAATTTTTTCGAAAATTATAATCAAAATGCAAACAGTTACATTTGAAACATTCCAATTCTTCCCTAAGTTCACCCATTTTACCTATTTTAGTTAGGTTAGGTTTGGAAACCTTTCATCATCAATCATCCATAACTTGTCTACAGTTTTAAATTTCGAAAAAACAAAAAAAATTCCCTCTTTTGATTTGAGTATTTCTATGTAAGCCATTGTTTGCTACACTTCTCAATATAGATACTCATGTAATCTTTGCTTCAAACGGTAAACTCACCGATGAGACACCTGTGTATCTCCAAAACTGGGACTCTGAGGAAAAAACCAAAGCCACAATAAAATTGTTCGAAGCTCATCAAGTACTATCATTTTCTGCTTAGTAAAAAAAAAAAAACACAACATTTCAGACCCTTGCAACTGCCCCATTATGAACTTTTGTTGTAGAATTGTAGATGCCTTCCTCAACATCCTACAGTTCAAGTTAGCATTCATTCATTCCGTACGTTCATTCAGCAAACGCAGCCTTCGAAATCTTTATCACTTGCTTTGCTGAAATGGTGAATTACGAATATTTAACTTCACAGTTAGTGACCCAATTAGCCTTCAACTCTCTCTCACGCGGAACCGAAATTCATACACGCATCCATCTCGATAAGGAGACGAAAATAGTAAAAAGGAACATCAGAGGCTCGTAAAAACCTGCCTGTGCATAATGTCAGCTCAACTTGTTTTTTTCATGATTAGCTTTTTTAATAGTCTGGCTGAAATTCCATTCCATATCGCTGAAGTTTTAAGACCCGGAGCGAACCACAAGGTTCCACTTATCGCACGCGACTGAAAGTCAAGCTCTCTCGCTGATTATTTTAATGCGCTAAAAAATAACAATATTTATCAAGGATAGGATAAGTTAAAAGTGTCGGTTTTTTTTATTTATTTATTTAATTATCTTATTTACTCACACATAATATGATGGAACGCTCCACAGACGAGCACCTTATTGGTCTGTTTCATATACATTTGCTACAGCGCTGAGGAGGGTAGAATCTATTGTAAATGCCGTAATTTTAAACTTAACTTGAAGAAATTTGTTTTCAAAACACCATTACTTTCGTCCTGCAGTTAAGTTTTATTTTGGAAATTTTGATGTTTGTTGAGTCTTTTTCAAACTTTTGCTGCAACAACATGAACCATGAATCATGGATACTCATGGGTTCTTACCTACCAACTCTCCCCCCCCCCCTTATCCCCACAAATAAAAAAACAATTTAGGAGCGCGCCGTTTTATATGGTGTTTGAATGAATATGCGTGACTTTCCGTTGGATTTTGATGATTTTTTTGTGGGTTTTTCTGAGTTTTTGAGTTGTAATCTTTGAGATTTTATGTTCTTTATCAGTGGTGGCTCGTGCGACATGGTGACAACGGATTCTCTCCGTTTAAACCTACATAAAATAATCGATCATCAGAGGATTCGAATTCCTGAGAAATCGATACTTTTGATTAGGTTCAAATGGAAAAAAAACACATGGCTGCCAAATAGCACGAGCCGCCACTGCTTTTTATTGTTATCGCAAGAATTTGCAAAAGGCCTACTTCAAAAGCAAGAGTCGTTAGATAAAGCGCCTTCAATCCATGATGTCGGCCATAATAAGGACAGTGGCGTAGGAACGTTTACCTAACCTAGAGCGCCTAATCTTCCAGTATGTTAACGCATTGAACTTATCTCATATCTGTGAGCTTTCTTCAAGTCTTGCCTCTATAATCTTTGACCACGTGGCTGTGAAGGAACCCGATCGAGGAACAATGCGCGCACCTACTATGTAAACAGCGATTGATATCCAGCAGTTGGAAAGATTCCGCGTTGAAGACGGAGATGAGCAGAGTGATGAGGTATTCCTTCGGGGAGAGCGTTGAGAGGGGGGGGGGAGGCTTCTATACGCTGAGAAGTCATAAGGAGCCGTAAACTTATCTGACTGGAAAAAGAATCACGGTCCTGTGAAGTGGTTGAGTGAGCTCTCTGAGCTTTCGTTTGTTTTCATACACTGTTAAAAATAATTCACTCCAAGAAGGACTTAATACGGGAACTAGGCCAAATTTAACACCAGCGTTAGAGTGAACTCAAATATGAACTCGATTTGACGAGTCATGCAACACACGTTAGATTAGTTTCACTCTAATTGACATAAGGTTGGATTGATTAATAGAAGAAACGTTCGAATCATTTTATGCGAAAATGGGTAATTTGACGCTAGCTAAGAGTTGAAGTGATCCATGTTTTCGAGTGATTTATTCCAAATTGGACTATCCATAAACCGGGAGTGGGGGTAGGGGAGGGGTGGTGAGGGGAGGGGGCGGGGAGGGAGGGGGCGGGAGGGAGGAGCGGGGGAGGAGGGTTGGGGAGGGCATGGGGGGTTGTTGGGGTGGTGAGGCGAGGGAGGGGCTGGGGAGGGTAATGGTTGGGTTGGTGCTGCGGGGAGGGAAGGGCGGGCGTGGTTGTGTGAAGAGGGGTGAAAACGGGAGAGGAGGGGAGAGGAACAATATTAGGGATTGATAAAGGCAACAAAAGTATTGTCTTGTGATTACGGGGTCCCCTGACCAATTGTCCGGCTTACACCGATTACAAATTTTTACTGCCTCTGCCGGGATTCGAACGCGCAACCTACCTATTCCTAGCCTAACACCCTATCCGATACACTAACCTATCAGTTGACAGAATGCGATGAAATTACGGTATTTAAGTTTGTAGACGGTATAGAAACGAACTCCAAGAACTTTAAAATGACTCTATGACAAGAGTTCATTCACTAGAGCATCAGATTTAACTGAATCTAAGTCTTTTGCTGATTTAACTCTAAGTTCAGTTCCTTAAACTTCTTTTTCAAGTGAAATAATTCTTGTGAGTGTGTTTTGACTCCGTTTCTGTGTGATATAATAATTAACCTGACGTGAGTTCATTTACCAGAGCGCAAGATTCAATTGAATCAAAGCCTCGCTGATTTAACGACAAGTTTAGCTCCTTTCAGTCTCTTTTGTAGATGGATTGACTCTTCATGTGTAGTCATTTTGGAGTGGAAAAAAAACAAACTATTCTAAGTTATTAGTCCTTTCACTAAGCATGGAGTCAATTCGCTTCTCAGACATTATTTAACTCGATAAAGATCAATATGTCTAATGTTTGGGTAAATGCAACTGTCAATAATGTGAATTTTCAATCCATTTTAACTAAAATGAATCATAATTCCTCGAATGATTCCAAAAAGGAGTTACCGACTCCAATTTAGGGTGCATTTGGATCCGAAAAAAATGACTCCAAGTCACAAAAAGTCACTCCAGTGTTACTTTTTTTTTACAGTGTACGGCTCGCCTTCACACCGTTGTCAGTTCCTCAGAATTATTTCCAAAGATTACTGACTTCTATTAGTGTGACTCGGCCTGTGCGATGTTCGATATATCGACGCTTGATCGATGTTTAAGGGATATCGAATGCGGTTCGATGTCTCATGAGATGCATCGAAACATCGATTTACATCGAAACATCGATTAACTTTGAAACATCGATTCACATCGAAACATTACAACTTCGATCCAGATCGAAAAATCGATTCATATCGATTTTTCCGACCAAAGGGTCGTGTTGGCCACGGTTCCAATCGATCTTTAAAACAAAAATCAAGAAATATGACAGTTTTTTGTTGACGTTTTGGCATTTTGATGTAAATGTATGCTTACATGCAGATCGATTTTTCGATGCTTCGATGTTTTTAAGTAAATTAACGATTCGATACCGATCGATGTTTCGATATTTTTCGATGTTTCGATATTTTCCGATATTTTTCGATGTTTCGATACATCGCTCCGATGTTGGAAACCGGCATCGAAGTGACTTCGATGGACCGAACGAGACATCGCACAGGCCTAATGTGACTCCAAGCAGGCCTGTTTGAAGAAGAGAAAAATGATGATATTATAAGGCGTCCTCAAAGTTGTCATTTCAGGTCTTGTAGGGGGGAGGGGTGAAAGCTTTTTTTTCTCTCTTTTTTTTCATGATACTCGTGCAGGTCCCTGAAAACTCTGACCATCGCAATATGGTCAATATGGCCAAAAATCAGTGATGAAAAGTCGTCAAAAATCAGTTTTCGACCTTTTGAAATCAATCAAAAATTTCCAGAGACATTCCTGGGTTAGAATGACTTGTTGAAAGTGACCTCTGTGATTAAAATCCATCTTGAAAGCTAAAAAATGATAAATTCATGACAAATTTAGTTTCTGAATTTTGGCCACTTTTTGACGATCTCAAACTATAGTGCATTGAGACGGGCCCTGATTACCCGACTGCCTACTGCCCTATTTTCCCTTACAAAATACGAACTAAGAAAATGTTGGGAAAAACACATTTTGTATTCCAGTAATGAAACGCTTTCTTAACTTATTGTTAGTCTCGCTAAAGTTAACAAATTCTTTTTTTGTTTTGTTTTGTTTCTTTTTTGGGGGGGGCTTGGGCTTGTTGACCCAAAGTCATAAACCGGAGAGCGGCGACAATCCCCCCCAAATGCCGCCTCTTGAATCTGGGTGCATTCAATGCCCCACACACGCATCAATTTTAGCAGCCCTCAAGAGAACAGAACATGATATAGAAGCGTGATACTTTGCCAGTTTGATAAACATAAGAAAACTATAGCATTGTAAAAAAAAAAAAAAAAAAAAAAAAAAAAAAAAAAAAAACGACCCTAGAAAGTATGAAAACCCGGATATTACGCGAGACATACTTAGCAATCCGACCGAATTACTCCATAGTTATGCCTAATGGGAGTCAGCAAAACTCTGTGCGGCGCACTATGGTCCAAGATCGTAAAAATTGGGCAAAAATCAGTGGGGGGAAAAAACCTCTTCAACAATCAATGTTTTGGACCTTCTGAGAGCTTAGCTCAAAACATACCTGGCGTTCCATTTCCAGTTTGATAAATGCAAGGAAACTGTAGCATTGTATCAGAAACGACCCTAGAAAGTATGAAAACCCGGATGTTACGCGGATACATAATTAGCAATTCGACCGAATTACTCTATATCTATGCCTAACGGGAGTCAGCAAAACTCTGTGCGGCGCACTATGGTCCAAGATCGTAAAAATTGGGCAAAAATCAGTGGGGGGAAAAAACCTCTTCAACAATCAATGTTTTGGACCTTCTGAGAGCTTAGCTCAAAACATACCTGGCGTTCCATTTCCAGTTTGATAAATGCAAGGAAACTGTAGCATTGTATCAGAAACGACCCTAGAAAGTATGAAAACCCGGATGTTACGCGGATACATAATTAGCAATTCGACCGAATTACTCTATATCTATGCCTAACGGGAGTCAGCAAAACTCTGTGCGGCGCACTATGGTCCAAAATCGAAAAAATTGGGCAAAAATCAGTAGAAATAAAAACTTCATCAAAAATCAATGTTTTCGACCTTCTGAGGTTCTCTTAAAACTTACCAGTGGCGTTTTAAGGTTAAAATTACTCGTTTAAAGTGTTTCCTGCGGTTAAAATGGGTATTCAAAGTTAATAAATGACAAATTCATGACAAATTTATTTTATGATCTTTGGCCACTCTTTGACGATCTCAGATCACGGTACGATGAGTGGAGTTTCACATGCAAGTCACATAAGCCTATCGATACATTTCACCAGACATCATTACCATACCCAGCATCACATGTTTAACTATAAATCGGTGAAAAGAAATTAACATTCCATCGAGACGAGATTAGCAGACGACAGAGGGAGGATCGGTGGGGATAGTTTTTACGTCGCAAAAGAAGTGCCAGGCCTACTTAGCATTCCCTGAAAATCGTTCCACTCCTCAGAGTGTATATAGTAAAGTTGTAAAAATACATGGCCCGCGTTATCGGCGATGACATAAATACAGTCACAAATAACCTCGTTTCCGGAACCGCCATCCGTTCAGAATTCTATTGGAAACGCATTCAAATTAATAGGACATTGGAAAGCGCATCTTACACGCAAACAAATCGAAACTGACGTTAGTTCTCCGTTTTAATACCCACGCGTCAACGGCGAAAGTAGGCTCTCTCTCTCTTTCTCTCTCATTAGAACTCATGTGTTAGAAAAGGATAGGGAGAGAGGGCGAAAATCACGTGACTGGCCCTGATCTGTCCTTTTCCAACACACGTGTTCTAATGAGAGAAGAGAGAGAAGGATTAGATTCCTGGATCCGCCAGTGGAACTAGGCTCGGCGACTGATATTTACTTCACGGAGATTCTCGTATCTACATTCATCGCTTGTAGGAACAAAAGTTTCTGATGGTTTCCTTGAACGATTTCCAGAAATCCCAGGCGGAGAGAATGAATAAATTATCACCTGAACGTACGTTAATGCACGAAGCGACTTTGGAAGCTGCGCAGCGCACAAGCGCAGAATGATCATTTCGTTCCGAGCTTGAATGACAAGGATTTTGTCTCCGTTATCTTAGATGCATGCCTAATTAATGACCGTTTAAAATCGAAAAAGCGCGGGCTCCCGGTCAAAGATAGGTGTTTACAAAAAAAAAAAAAAAAAAAAAAAAAAAAAACACGAGCTATCCTGCCCGTTTTTACTAAAAAAAACGGTGATTCCTGGGTCGATTGGTTGCAAACTGTGGACAACACGTCCGTCGCGCTGCTCAAAAAGTCTACAGTTTTTGGCTATAATGAATTTTCAAAAAAAAAAAAAAAAAAAAATAGTAACGTCGTTACCTGCAAACATACCTCACAAAGATATCCTGAAAGTTTCAAGCTGAAAGACTCAAAAAATAAAGCCGGAAATTATGAACTACGAAAATTCCCATAAGCCTCAATAAGTGCGAGTGAGGCAGAATCGAGTGCGCAGACAAACTTGTGTATTTATGAAGACTGAACCGCAAGATCACAGTGTAAAATATTTTTCCATTCATTCAATTGTGAAATCGCGGGAGGGGTGGAGGATTAAGGGGGAGTGGGGCGGGGGGGGGGCAAAAACCTGTCAATATGGCGCAGCGCTCTAGTCACCGGCTTTCAACCGCTGGATTCCTTTGAACCATTGAACAAATTTCGAACCGCAAAGAGGGAACAAATAAAGAGAGTGAACCACAAAAAGCTCGAGACCGTGAATTTCTTTGTTGAATGTTGAACCGCGTGGTCTGTTTACAAATGTAATCATGTTGCATAAGCTCATGAGTTGCCAGGCGAGCATTCGAAGTATTACATTGGATGTTAAAGGGGGGGCGAAGGGGGCGAGCGCCCCCCGATCGGCCAAAAATGGGGGAAAAGAAGGGGAGGAAAGGGGTAAAGAAGAGAGGGAAAAGGAAGGGGGGTCTCCGGGGGGCAAAAATCCCAAGTTTTAAAGTCCCCCCCCCCGTTCAAGAGGGCTGGATCCGCTAGTGAAGTGCTATGGGTAGAGCTGCCGCAATGTGTTGATTTCATGACGTTTTTCAATTCACCGGTGACTTCACCTGCAGTTGACGAAAAGATTACACAGTTCAGCGCATGACTATTTTATTTTTTTTCTAACCTCTCTGTTTATATTTTTTGTTTCAGGTAAGAGCGATTGCCTAATGAATCGAATCATATTTTAAACTGATGTCAGACTGTCAGTTTTTGAAATAGCATTACGAAAGAAATGTACAATAACTGTATCTCAAGTAAGTGCACTTTGGCAATTTCCTTGAGATAGATGGAAAGCAATAAAGCATGATTCGCGACAAAGCTGGATGAGTATAGACATTGTGTCCCTAATCTTAACCCTTCCAGACCTGCTATACATCTCAATGTACATCTGAATAACATTGAATCTTATGGAAAACAGAAAAATACAATATGCGCATGCGCATCAATTTAGATGAGGAGGCAGCGCCAAGATCAACTAATTTAATTAAAAATTACGTTTTTGCGTGAATTCGTCAGTTTTTTTATCCAAAATTTGTCGACTTTTTGAGCAGCGCGATGTGGTGCCCACCACTGGCACAACCAGGATCTCTTCGATCTCTCTCTTTTCCCATTTGAATGTATATAAGTAGGAAAAGGCCAGAGAGAGGGGGTTTTATCCCCTTGTCCACCCTTGTCTAACATATGTTTTTTAATGCAGAGAAGAGAGAGATGAAGAAACTCTCGGCGCTCTACTGGTGTCCATGGTTCGAACAAATTTACCCTGAAATCATTTAACCATTCGGAGTTGCAATTTTAGTGAATACTAAACTGAAATTGTGTGAGGCAGATCAAGTCACACAAAAGAGTATACTTTTCAGTGAAGGCTCGTGCAATTTGGCAACCGCGCTTTTTTGCCATTTAAACCTATGCAAAAGTATCGATATCTTGGGGGATGCAATTGCACCTCCGGAAGATCGATCGTTTTACATAGGTTTAAATGGCGGGATAACGTTTTGTTGCCGCATTACACGAGCCGCCACTGATACTGGTATTATAAAAGTGTCAAACGTCTTGTAAACGGAATTTGAGTAATTTGACGCTAGTTCGCCTGACTAACAAACAGTAGATTCTGGTCATGGATGACTCGGCAGCGGCAAGGCTGCCGTTTTGCGTATAATCAATGCTATTTTTTCAATTCACCGATGATTCCACCGGTTGAGAAAAGATTACACAGTTCAATTCAGTGCATGACTATAATAAACTAAAATACTCGCATCTGTAATCTTTTCTCAACCGGTGGAGTCGTCGATGACTTTAAAAAACTTGCGGATATTTTAATTAATCAACGGAGTTTCCACCGGTTCAGGAAAGATTACAGATCAGAGTATTTTCGTGCATTACAGTCATACACTGAACTGAACTGTGTAATCTTTTTTCAACCGGTGGAATCATCGGTGAATAGAAAAATACCATTGATTATACGCAAAACGGCAGCCCTGGGCAGCGGAGTTACTAAGGCAAGGCGAACGCAATGGGGTATGTTACGTGTGACGCACGACCCTTGCGTCGTGGAAGGGCCGAGGGCATTATAAGGGATACCGAGAACCAAGCCTGGAGCGGGGAAATGGCCACGGCGCGGCGGCCAGGCAGGGCCACCCACACCCGTGTAAGGTGGAAGTTATTGAAAGTCGAAAATGGCGTGCACGTGTCTGTGTTGAACTAGAGCTGCCTCAAGCCGCCCGCGCCTTCTGCATCGCTCTTTGCCACGAAATGATCCAGTGTTGCCATTTTGAAGCAAAAAATGAAATAAAATGACAAATATTCGTTTTTGAACCCATCATACTGAGAGAATGGAGCTCTTGCAAGGTTTTCCTGTAGACAAATGGCGTATCTATTCTGATGTAAAATGCTGCAAAAATAACGATGAGACATTAAAAAAAAGTCTAAAACTCACTCCTAGAGAAAACTTATAAAAGTGATAATTTAGTGATAATACAAAGTTATAATTTGAAATTTCGGGTGACCACCCTTGCATGTACGTTGGTGCGTACCCTTGTATGCACCAACCTCGGATTCGGAGAGACGGTGTTGGTAGAACGCAATTCGCAAGTCGCCAACGGTTTTCGGTGCGTGAAAACGGTTGAATCCAACGATTTCGATGATGAACCGCGGCAACGTCGAGCGATGTTCGCGGAAATGTATCGGGGTCCATGAAATTTGATTATGACGAACAGTCGTCCGTCAGTCAAACTGAAGTGCCCTAGTCGCATGAATTATCAGTGTCACTCCCCGAAATCGTAACAGAGCAACGGGCTGGGCGGCTTTGACTTCTACATTTGGCCCTCGGCCCTCCCCCCTCTCCCACCAACTTCTTCAGTTTTCCTGGAGTCCCCCCGCGCCCCTTTTCAGAAGCGATTCAAAGCTCTCACTCCTTTTTTTTTTTTTTTTTTTTTTTTTTTTTAATATTTATTTACATTCAACGGTCCCCCCCTCACCTGTCCGCATAAGTCTGAATGGATCTAGTAATATCATATCCATGCTTTTGAGTTTCGGGTTATTAACGTCTTATCACCCTCCTATACTTACCCATCCAGTCGCGGACTATTTCAAATTTACACGTTTATTTTTGGACGGAGAGATCCTGAATTTATGAATTATTAACAGATAGCGCAGTTTGCCTTGTTGTCTAATCGAACGCTTATAAGGTTTGGAATGTAAATAAATGATATCGAAGAGAACCGTTTCTTTTGGAAGGATTCGATAAAAAAAAAAACGGACACATAACAGAAGCAAGCCTTTTCTCATACCTGAATATAGTTGTATTGGAATTCTGAGTTCAGATAGCCCCTCTGAAACACTTGATCTCTCGTTTACAACCAAATTCCAAGGGACTAATTTCAATTTATGATTTAAGGTTAAAAAAATGAGGCAAACAAATCAGAAGCAGATCGTTCATGCTGTCCTACTATGGGCAGTGGCGTAGCGTGCAATTTGGCAACGTTGACTTGTGTCCATTTAAACCCACGTTAAAGGTCGAATACGAAGGTGTTCACCGAACACCCAATAGTTCGATCTCTTTCATGGGTTTGCATGGAAAAACTACAACGTTGCCATATTGCACGCTACGCCACTGACTATGGGATAGGACTTACAACAACGAGCTGTAGGTAGCGATAGCGGAACCATACATGTTATAAGTCACTATCTCAAAGTGTGACAGCATCGTCGATCTGAATCTAGTTCGTTTGCCTCATTTTTTTTAACCTCATATCATAAATTGTAATTAATCTATTGGAAATTTGTTTAAAACGAAAGTGTAAGTGTTTTAGAGTGGCTATCCGGACAGAGAATTCTGACACAACTATTCAGATGAGAATTTTTTTTATTTTTTCTGTCTTGTGCCAGTTTCTTTATCGTGCAAGTCCTTCCAGAAGAAACAGTCTTATCGATTTCTGTGTCTAGGTAACCACTCTGGTCTCTGAAACACTTGCTCTTTCGTTTATAACCCATCTAAAATGTATTTGTCCCAATTTTTTTTTTAAAAAAATTGAAAGATTAAAAAAAGTGAGGCAAACAAACTGAGCCTGTGTGAAAAAGTCCACAAGAGATTTCCAAATTTCCATCATGCATGGCAGTGGCGCACCGAGAACTTTAGTTTGGTGGTGGTTCCACCGCAAAATTTCCATTTCCTGAGGCCTTAGGGGGGGGGGGGTTGAAAGCAATTTTTGCCGAAGATATGACCTTTTTTAGAGCAAAATCTTGATGCTTAAAGGGGGTTTTGACCCTTAAACCACCCCCTTCGGTGCGTCACTGATGCATGGCTACCTCCTCGAAGTTTCAAAATCACGTCCCACTTATCCTCTCTATCGCTATAGCTCGTTGATTTACAAGGCGGACCGAGGTTAGGTTTGGATTTTGAGGTTAGTTTTTGTGGTCGAATCGCATAAATTGTGCGTTGAATGTACACGCAAGCCGCGGCGGCGTGGCGTCGCGCCACACGGTTCCCAGTAAAGCACACTCACTCGCATTTGAATAACTACGGCGGACATAAACGATACAAATTATGTACACCCTCAGTGCAAAACAAAAGCATGTGGGCGGACGAGGTATGAAGTGGGGTAAGGGGGTACCCGAGGGGTGGGGGCTCTAACCTGGGGAGCTTTGGGGAAAGAGGAAGAGGCAGCCTCACCTTTTCGATTGTGAGCGGACGAATTTCCTTTTCTCAGAGAGATGGCTTTGTTTTCGTCGTGATCTGGTTTGTGGTGACGACTAAAAGCGTGCGCACCGCGCATCTCATGTACGCTCAGTTCGCGGTATCCGTATTGTGAGTATTGTGACGATATTGTGCTTCTTTTTAGAGGCGGGCAAAAGCGTGCGCCGCGCCGCTGCCACGCCAGCCCAGCGCGACTCTGTATATGGTGTATTGTATTTTCCAAAGCTTTATTAAGAGCGCAATTTTGGATATTGCAAGACGTTGCCAAGAACAAAATACAAGAAAAAAAGTAATAACTGTAGGGAATAACCCCACGAACACTTTCTCACATCGAACTTAATCTGCACAGAAAAAAAAGACTGGTTCTATACCATCCGCGCTGATTTTGAAGTCAGCTATCAAGAGTAGACAGTAAATGCAACGTATCATTATGGTAAATTAAGTTAACTTGTTGTTACATTTTACCATCAGTCCATCATTTAGTAACATTTACCATACTTGATAGCTGACTCCAAAATCAGCTTTGTAGGTGGTAAATTCTACCAGTTATTTTTTTCCGTGTGGGGGAAAGTCCTAGACACCCATATATTTTCTGGGGGAAAGTCCCAGACTCTCCTTTATTACTTTGGGGGAGATCCCCTGATCCCCAGACCCCCCCCCCTCTAATATTCTTGGGGAGACCCCCAGATCCCCCAATAATATTCTGGAGGAGACCCCCAGACCCCCCAAATAATATTCTTGGGCACACCCTCAGACCCCCCAAATAATATTCTGGAGGAGACCCCCAGACCCCCCTTTAATATACTGGGGGAGACCCCCAGACCTTCCTTAATGGTTAAATTCATACAATAGGTTGATAGCAGAATTTGTTTTTGCAAATTTTCATCAAAATTCAAAAAGCTACTTCTGAAATCTTCCATATTTTCCTCTGTTCATAGTGGTGGTCGCTATTTAAAAAAAAGCGTTTATTTTTTTAAAACTTGAGGGGGGCTTCGGTACTGTAGCTCAAAAGGGGGGCACTTTCGCACCCATGTTTACTAGAAAAGTCTTATTTTGGCCTCAATTATATGCTGCAGAAGAGTGGCCCATGAGTTTAAGTGGGTAGTTAAATATTCCTACGCAGCGGTGCTGATTTTGCATACACACTTGATTGAAGGCGCTTGAGATAGAGTATTAATGAAACGTTAACAAGTTGTAGCCGCAATTATTGTGAATAAAAAACTGAAATTGTGCGCGGCGGATACAGTCACAGGAATGGATATACTCGGGCGTAGTATTTGAAAGGGTTAAGAAGCTAAGCTTGCCTTAAGAGCAATAGCCCAGCGAAAAGACATCGAATCTCCGACCGCGAGTGAATCGAGAAGAACCGAAAACGCAAAGCACGTGCGTCAAAGCGAGTGAGACTATAAAAGAGTGTGTGCTTACAATTTACATAATTTTTTATTCTTCTTTTTTTCTCTCCGTTTTTTAATGTATTTTCTAGACGCGAGGCCGCGAAAAAGAAGTGTATTTGAGCAAACACTCGGCAGTACTTTTCAAACTCTGACAACATCAATTATCGTCCTACGTTTCGCGGAGATCTCATACCTACTCTAAAAAAAAAAAAAAAGAGGCACGTCTCTAGAGTAAACGGCGATTCCTTTGAGCCGTAGGCGTACCGTGACCAAAAAAAAAGTGGGGGGGGGGGGCTAAAAAGTGATGATTTTTTTTTTTTTTTGCTCCTCAAGTCTCAAGTGATGACTTTTTCCCAATTTTTAGCCCCTTCGCACAAAAAAGTGGGGGGGGCTATAGTGCCCTTCTATAGCTCACTCCTTTTGATTGCTAACAATTGAAACTATAAAAATATAGGATGAAAAGGAAAGTTTTAAAATATTGAGGGTGGGACAGTTAAGCTATAATGACCCTGTAGCGAAAGTTTGCAACCGCTCCATTCCGCGGTTGTCCACGCCAGTTTATCACCTACACTTCACATGCAACTGGATAGCCCTCACACCCTCAACTGCCTTTTCAGCTGTCGTTTTAGCTAGAGCCCTGTTTCTAGATCACCAAAAAACCAATCTCGCTCTCTCTCGCCCACTCAGCCCAAAGCGGACCTTAATTTTTCTTTTTTTCTTGCATCACATCGGTCCATAGTCTAATCCAAGCAGAGATTCCCGTTACCAATTAACCGTCTGCACCAAGTACAGTATGCGGATGATTTAACGATCTGGATCTAAGACTGTGATGCCCTCTAACAACGCATAGGCTAGAGCTTTCGGAGGAGAGCCTCAAAAAAACCTTTTTAACTCATAAAACTAGCGAGGTGTGAGCAAGGCGTTTAACGAAAGAAAGATCTTGTCGGATGAAAAGGGCTTGACTGTTGGATACACGTCTGACACACGATTGACTGGTGGAGTAGAGTCGTCACACAGTAGGACCCGATCGACGGTTTTAGTGACGTCGTATCAGAGATGAACTTTTCCTTCGGAAACACAGAGATACGTCTCAATTTAGATAGGAATCTCCCATGATACCTGCGACCTGCGTCTCTCCGCCATTAAATTAAACCCGACTTTGAGAGTTAATTTAGTGATTTTTTAGTGTTCTCATCGTCATTTTTACAGGTTTGTATGCAAGAATCAATTCTAAATCCTCTGCAGCAAAAGTTTGCAAGAGCCCCATTATAAAAATAAACCCTATCGACTCTATATCTTATTAAACTCATAAGCTGTGCTCCAAATTCTCCCATATCCATCTAATTTACTTCCGCTCGTAGAGGAACAGTAAATAGTGTATGTTCCTATTTTTTTTGTTAAAAAATTCCTCAAGTGAGGGCTTGTTGGACCCACTGTGAGGTTGGTCCACTCTGCCAGTTAGCTTGCGCACAGGCCGTACTCACCAACGCAACGGGCGTACGTAGATTCAGTGATGTTTATACAAGAATTTCCACCGAGAACGAGCCTAGAGTTCTCTATTTATTTATTTTAATTATTAGGTTGCGAGGTCTTTGTCGAAAAGTGGGCTGGTTCGTCAGGAGAACAAGAACGGGAACGTCGTTTTCGGGCATGGGCAAGGAAGGGGGTGGGGGGAGGGGGGGGCGAATGTGTTTATGCCTCGGTTCCGGCAGTCAATAACTTTTGAGAGCTCCGCACGTGCCGGCCGTGAATACCGAAGACTTAGAGACCCCCCTGGAAAAAAAAAGTCCAAATTCGAATCTAGATTCACGCGCCCTTTTCATTCACATTTTATACATCTATTTTTTTTATTTTTTTTGCTCGATTCGGAGGGTTGTAGCCGTATCGATATCGTTTTCATTGAAGCCCTCCAGTAGCGTAGAGGCTTTGATACTTGGACTTTGTGTGTGTGATTCTCTTCCGCGCGCCCACACATTGGCTCACTCACTCATTCACACACGAACGCACAGACGCGCCTCCGAGCATGCGCGAATATCCCGAGCATAGCCGCAGCCAGGAATTTGATTATCTCTCTCTCTCTCTCTCTCTCTCTCTCTCTCTCTCTCTCTCTCTCTCTCTCTCTCTCTCTCTCTCTCTCTCTCTCTCTCTCTCTCTCTCTCTCTCTCTCTCTCTCTCTCTCTCTTCATCTGGATGCAAGGGAAAACAGGAACAAGGGCTGAAGTCACGTGATACCCCCTCTCTCCATCCTGCTCCAACACACGCGATCAAACGGACACAAAGAGAGAGAAATAAACATATTCCTGCGGCTACAGCCTATGATCCCGAGAACCCGAACTTCGTTGAGACCCGATTTCCTCGTTATACTGTGGCCCGGGCTAAACGAATACAAATACGAAAATAGTAGAATACAAATTGCTTTTTTTTTTTTTTATTCTGTCTTTCTTTCGGATTCACTGAACTTGAATTCCGGTGTGATAGCGATACCTTACTCCGACCTCCATGTATACCTGTTGTGTCGTAAAAGTTCGCTTGCTTGGTGCCGTGTCGGCTATTACGGCCGCTCTTGTGCCGCCATGCCATGCCATGCCAGCCGCCTCGTCTTTTATTCCCCCCCCCCCCCCCAAAAAAAACTTCTTCCTGATGGGCACTTGCGCCGCGCATTCTTACATACTGTGCTTGAACCCTCACATTACCAAAGCGAAAAGTCATTTTCTCTGTTGGTTTTAGTCGAACCAGATGAATTTGTCGAAAATCCCTACTCAGCTGCAAAGTCGTTGCCAGGATCTTGTCCCTCTCTCTCTCTCTAGCTCTATGCCCATCAGATTGCATGAGTAAGAAAAGGACAGATACAGGGTAACAGGGACTGAAGCCATGTGACAGCTTCTCTTCCTATCTTTTTCTAATACATGCGTTCAAATGGGCAAATTCACTGCATGGTTCATGGCGCCTTGAAAAGTCCTTGAACGTCCTTGATTTTCTTTTTTCGTTTTCATATGCTTGAAAATACCAAAATTTTAATAAATTCGTCAAATATACTTGAAAATCCATAAAAATTACCGGCTTCAGCTCGTTATGGCTCGCCATTTTGTTTATAATTTTGTTTGTGTGCCTGAGAAATGTCGTGTCGTTTTGGTTGCAAAGTCGTGAGAAAGAATGCAGGACTTATTGTAAGTAGGAAATTTTTTCTCTTTTATTTTTTCGTATACTATTCTCCTCTAGTAAATTAGTGCACCCTTATGTGAGAATCAACTTGTGTTTTTTCTGCCTATAAAAAAATTGGTGTAAAAAAATACTACGTTTTTGTTTGTCGGAAGTCCTTAAAATCCTGCGAAAAGTCCTTGAAAAGTCATTGAAAATCCTTGCTTTTTCTTAAAAAAAATTCTGCCATGAACCATCTGATAGCCAATTAGATAAATTCTGTATTTTTATTAGACTTGCCTACCACGTGACTTGTCTCGACCAATCACCGGCCTCCATTCTTATCCACTCTATCCTAAAGTTTATCTGACTAAAATAACTTTTGAAGAATACAATCAGACTTGAAAGTATCATAAAAATCTTTCCGTCTGTGAGGGAAAAGAGATATAACTTTGAAAACCACCCATTGAGACATAATTTACATGAGATTGAGGTATCTTTTGATCACAGCAATCAGCTGAGGGCATAAAGGAGCATTTACCAGCCATGAATGCCATGATACGGCATTGGATTGGGGGATTGGCTCAGTTTCCACAAGGCTGAGGCAAGCGGTTCGAAAGCTTGGAGTTCACTCGAGCCGCATTAGTTAAATGATTACGTTGTGTCTACAATTTAAAACCGCAATGGACGATTTAATTTTTTTTTTTTTTTTTTTTTTTTTTTTTTCCGCCCGCGATCAGCACTCTTCACCTATTTATTATGTCTATCGCAAGCGTAGTACTTTTAAGATATCGTTATTCCTTCTTTTCTGCACGGGAGAAAAATGCCACGTGTGGGGTCAGTTTTTTATCAGTTGCAATTGGATCGGCGGAATTCCCGGCCTTGGAACTTGAGACAACAACGCACCACGGTTTGACTTCGATAAAAAGAGCACTGTTGAGTACAGAAAATCTCTTCTCATTTCTCAAATCTCAAAGCGTTTCCTCCGACTCTCGAAAAAATTGATTCTCTATTCGTCGAACCTTTCCTTCTGTTTACGCAACCAAATATTTACGTGAACCATTTGAGGTTTTAAAATGGGGCAATGGGTCTGTTGCAAACTTTTGCTACAACAACTAAGAGTGTATAATCTAACGCAAAATCGCCTGAAAAGTCCATTAGTGGCATCAGAAAGTCATAAAATACAATAATAAACTCACAAGAGGCGTTTAATGAAATCCAAGATGGCTGAGAAATATCAAGCAATTTGTATGCATGCACCGCGAACATCCAAGGATGGCCAACTTTGACAACCTCACTGGAGGCAGAGGTTATGTGTTTGTTTTGTGATTGGTTGTGATCGATATTATGAGGTCGGCTATCCTTGGATGTTCGTGGTGCATGCATACAAATTGCTCGGTATTTATCCGTCATCTTGGATTTCATTAAACGCATCTTGTGAGTTTATTTTTGCATTTTATGACTTTCTGATGCCACCAATAGACTTTTCAGGCGATTTTACATTGATGAATCTCTCTTAATCATTATACAAAAGTTTGCAACAGACCCATTGAAGGGTCTGAAATGTCGTGTTTTTTGCAAAGAAATTGATAGTTCTTGATGAGCTGAGAACAATGGTGCCTTTGGTTTTTTCCGCAAGTGTCCCGGTTTTGGAGATACACCCGTATAAAGTTGTAAAAAGTAGTATGCGTAGTGACGTTACTACATGGAATTTCCATTTAAATAAATAATGTATTTTGGGCCAAAATCTCATCTTCAGAACAATGGGACTCAATCAGAATCCAAATGCACCTTTGTTCTCGGCTCATCAAGTATACTTTCATTTTCTTTGTAAAAAACACAACATTTCAGACCCTTGCAACTGCCCCCATTTATCCGCAAATAACGACTGATTTTCTTTTTTATTTCAAATCAATTCATCGTATTTTAAATAATAAAATGGTCAACACTGGAAGAGTTTAACCTATCACATTCGTCGACGATTGCTGAGAACAGCGTTTCAGATAACGAAGCGCCCTGCACATTCCACATTCCGCATTTCACGTCTCTTGTCGCCTTCCTTCCTAATCTCGAGGCTATTCTCGCTATCTCAAACCGAGCTTCCTTGGTCAGCATTAATTCCTTAAATAAATGTCAGCGTAAACAGACGTTGACACGTGTGCGTGTACTATCAAAGCCAAAAGAAAGTCACCTACTGAAAAGTTATCCTCTTTGATTCCTCAGGTCAATTTGGAATCATCTTGAAATTTTCGAGCATTTCAATGTTTGCTGTAATACCATCTTGGGCCAGGAAGATTTTTTTTATCATTTAAAATTAGAAATTAAAATTAAAATTGAAATTATTTGAATAAATTATGCCGCCTTTTCCTCAATCCTCATACACAGCTTCTTAAATGGGGGAAATCTAAAGAATTCTAAAATCAACGTCAACTCAAGGAGTTTCCTTCTTATGGTCTCTGAATCGTACATTTATACATAGAGTCTCTGAATTGCATCCGTAAGTCTCTAAAACATCTCATTTTTTGGTAGCGCTTCAAAATTCGCTCAATTGGGGGAAATCTCAAGAAGTTTGAAATCAAGGTCAACTCAAGGAGGTGCTTTCCTATAGTCTCTAAATCGTACATTTAAAGGCTCTGAATTGCATCCTGAAGTCTCTAAAACCTCTCATTTTTTGGTGGCTCTTCAAAATTCGCTTAATTGGGGGACATTTCAAGAAGTTTGAAATCAAGGTCAACTCAAGGAGGCGGTGCTTTCTTATAGTCTCTGAATCGTACATTTAAAGGCTCTGAATTGCATCCTGAAGTCTCTAAAACCTCTTAATTTTTTTGGTGGCTCTTGAAAATTCGATAACTTTTTTTTCGCCCTCCCTAACCTAACCTTCAGCTGTATCGATTTTTCGGCGGCTCTAAAGAATAAAACCTTCTAAGAATCGATTCTTATTTTCCCATATGGATTCACATCTATTCTTCCACCTGAAGTGAACTAGCGCATGCACCAGCGATGTATACTCGATCATACCCGTATTTTATCCCTGAACCACCCAATCAAGGATCAGTTGGATGAACCATCCAAAACGCCTCGAGGCCCGATTATTTACCCTTTTTATCGATTGGCAATAAACTACAGATTAACTCGTTATATCCACTGGTCCGAGCGGTCATTTTTATTCGACTTTTTATATACCATCGTTGCACATACGATACGGGTAGAGCCGGGTAATCGTTCTTCGTCGACGATTGGACAGCCGTAGCTAGGAATTTTATCTTTCTCTCTCTTAGCCCATTTAAACGCACGTGTTAGAAAAGGACAAAAACAATTTGCTGAAGTCACGTGACAGCCCCTGTATCCATCCTTTTCTAACACGTGTGTTTAAATGAGGCTGAAAGAGAGAGGAAGAATATGAAGACGACCTTCCCGATGTTATTTTTCATGCCGATTCATAAATCAGTTAACTGCTTGGCTCTTCGTTCGTTTACCGCAAGGAGGTACTTACTTACTTAGGTACTTCGAATGTATGATGTACGGAGGGGAAAGGAAAGGAAAGTGGCGGCCAAGAGTGGAATCCTCCCCCAAGGAAACGGGGGGGTGATGGGGGGGGGGGGGGTAGAGGGGGATTTTGATTGCTTCAATTGAATTGTATTGTGTAGAGGAGGAGGACGCGTGAGTGCTTTCACTCACAATACTCACATGCTCTCGTGAGTAATTGTGCGGCGTTGCCAGTTTTCTCATAAAATTCCATGGCCTCTTTTTTCCTTTTTCTATGGTCTTTGTGTGCTTCCAGTTATCTAGGGTAAATCCGTAACCTCCTTACGAAGAGAAGAGAATGTTGAGCACTAGATACAAAACAATAAATAAAAATATAATTTTGCCATTGTTTGCAATTAAATCATTTGGAACTATATAGATCTTTTCTAGAGTAACGAAATTTTATTTCTAACAAGAACGAGAGTCCGAGAGAATCTTCTTATTTTTAGGTTAATAATAACTATAGAAGTCTATGGTTTATTCTTTTGTTGCTCAACAAGAATCTTAACGGTTAGTAGGAGGTTGATGCTGCTAAATTCTTTTTCTTTAATTAGTCTTAAGATTATTTTTCTATTTTAATCTGTAATAACCTAATTATTATGAAAAAAAAACCCGAGATTTGTGCACTGTGCAGTTTTCAGTAATTTCCGTATAAAGCTCTAAGAAATTTTGGTGGAAAACATCAAATTCAGATCTAACGACCCAAAATACATTGGAATCGACATGAAATAGAGCTTTTATGGGCTTTCTTTCATCTGCCCTTCATCACTGAAAAAATAAATAAATAGATAAATACGTAAGTAAATGAATAAATAAACACTGGAATGAATGATTCTCAAACATCCGAGGAGCCTTTTCGAGCACCCTGTGAGGAACCTAATAATACCTACGTCTAAAAGTTAGCAACACAGATCATAAAACTCCAGAGGTGCGAATTGAACTCAATTTCGACGCGAAACTTTTCCAAGACTGTTCATTTGGCTAAACATACGTTATTAAGAACGAACGAACGACACACATGTTTATGGCCAGAGACTTTAACGACAGTGCATGAAAGTAAGCGTGTCGTGGCGGGACAAACAACATTTTGCTCCGACATCCACAAACACGATACCTCGAATTAGACATAGCAACAAGTGGCTGGTAACCATAGCAACAAGTCACTTGCAGGCTCATTCCTTAGCCTTTATTACTTGACAGGTAATAATTTACTAAAGCGTTTCGACCCGAGTATGGAAAAATATGCTGAGGTGAAGATTGATACGTAACTTCAGGTAGGGATTGCATGAAAAGAGAGAGAGAGAGAGAGAGAGAGAGAGAGAGAGAGAGAGAGAGAGAGAGAGAGAGAGAGAGAGAGAGAGAGAGAGAGAGAGAACTACATTCGCGAGACGCCCCCCACCCATTCATATTTGCAAAAAAAGGGCATGAAATAAATTGAAAATTCGATTGCTCATTACAGAAACGTCTATCTAATATGCTAAATATGATGAATCTATGGATGTTAACAACCGCCATAAGACCCATTCAAAATAACAATGAGTACACCTTCAATTGACGAAAGGGAATTGCTCGGAATTGACACTTAACAAATGAAACTACTCGTACACGAGCAGAATAACGTAGTTGTGAGTGGTGGGGAGGGGGGGGCGTTTGACTATAATCGTGGCCCCCTGCGGATTCTGCAACTACGTGGGGGGTTGAGCTAAAGCGCAGGTATGAAATTATGCTCCATAAAATTGAACTTGCTTGAGCATGATGCGGAAGTTTTAGGAGCGGATGAACTTTCGATTTCATTCATAAACAAATCCGATGTTCATCTATGTTCATCCATGGGGCAGAATTTGATGCTCGATAAATTCTTATTTGTTTTCCAAGTCGAACTTTTAATATTACATACGTATGAAGATTTAGTAAACTGGCAACTGCGCATTCTTCCCATTTGATCGTATGATAAACATCGATTCTTGAAGTAGTTACTGTCCCGTGACCAATCGATTATTTCTTATGCAATCAAATGGGAAGGATGTCCTGTTGCCAGATTGCTTGATCCGCTAATGTTAATATGTACGTCATTTTACCCAAATTCAATCGATAATTAGAGAAAACTGACGAAAAGACGCGTTTATGCGGAAAAGATCCAATCCTTAATAGAATAATAGATGAATTAATAAAACATAAACAAAGCATGTATAAATGTAAACATAGTTTTAGATAAAATCACAAATAAATTTATACAAACAATAATAAATGAGCTGTTCAGCCAAATTAAAACAAATTAATTGGGAAAATTAATTTTATTTAATTTTCCCCTTTTATTTGTTTTACTTTGGCTGAACAGCTCATTTATTATTGTTTTATCATTATTTGCAGCCAGTTTTGTTGTTTCAGATCTATACAAATAGATAGATTATAATTATAGTAACATTTTTGTGATCTCTGAAAGTTTTATCTCCTGAATTCAAGTGTATTCAACTGAATTCACTTGAATTCAACTGAATTCATTATAACTTTCCGCTAAGAATAGAGTGATCTTTGAAATATTCAGTCATCTACTTCAATCCTCACATCTCTTATAATATTTGGCTTCCTTTTTTTATCTTCCCTTTCGAAACGACGTTATATAGCCTGCGGTTTTCCAAAGAGCTGTATCATCTAATTAGAGTAACTGTCACTATAACATATAGTTTGCCGTCTCGATTCTCAAACCCGCTAACTTTACCAACATAACAAAACAAAAACAAAACTGGATTCGAAAACGATAGGAAATAATTAAAGAAAGTAGGAATAATCTTAGTTCACTATGAGAGGTCTTGGCTAAGATGTCCGTATCTTCTCAATTTGGGCGGATAGGAGCTGAAAATTCGCTCTCCCCGCCTATTTCACTGTGATTCAAGCCTATTCCAATTTGAGATTAGAGACATTGTTGTCAAAAAAAATAAAATTAAAAAAAAAATAAAAATAAAAATAAAAAATAAAAATAATAATAATAATAATAATAAACTCTTTAACATTGAGACTTCAGCTCATATTTGATAAAAATTTTCGGAGTTCTGATGAGTAAATTTCAAATGTTGCGCTTTTTACTAAACCAATCTGTTGCCAAAAGATATTACATTAACAATCAATTAATGTTTCGTTTTTTGAGTCGAGACATAGATTTAGACAAATTTGAAATCGCCGTGTCGTTATCTTTGTGTCATTTCGACGGTTGGCATGCATATTGCATAGGGGCGTAACGGTGAAAGTAATTTTCTATAATTTTCGACACACGCTAACTTTTGTCCTTCTGCCTAGTTAATCTGTTTATTTTTTCAATTTTAACGTTACAGTTGTGCAGTTCATGCGACTTTAATCAATAGGAATTAGGTCTTAAAAACCTATCTAGATCAAAAGACTGGCTCAAAATACGTATAAATCAATCAACAACTCAAATCAGAAAAAAATTGTGGATCGTCGATTTGACGCAAATGTGCTGAAATTTTGCGCATTCAAAATTCTGAAGTTGCTCGAGCGCACTAAGGTCTGAGATCGAAGAAAAAGTGGCCGAAAATCTATGAATAAAATTGGCCAAAAATCGATGAAAAAAATTCACGAAAAAGCATCGTTCTCAACCTGTTTAGCTTAATTTAAAATTTTCGATTGACATTTTTAAATTTAAATTAAATGTGTGTTTTCTGTGATTAAAATTGACCTTAAAAGTTTATAAATGATGGATTGATATCTCAGACCCTAGAGGAGCGGAAGGAAGAGATCGTACATCTGGCAGCTTCAGGAAAGTGAGATGAGAAAAACTCCTGACAACAAACATCGGCAAGAGAAACACAAAACACGCGATCCTAATTAATGACTACATAATGTACATTAAGTCCTCGGTAGGTTCTTGCTCTATTATTTAGCTGTCATATCACGTCTGTTGGCCTGGAACTGACTTAACAAACAAAACTGCTCCAGGACGCGTTAAGGCCAAGAAGCCACGGATTCAGATTCAGAGGTCTAGCGCGGGCACCTCTCTTTGGTTATCTCTTCATATGTTACCGGCTGAACCGGTGGTGATGCGCGCGAAAGGCTTGAATGAAAATAATCAAAACTCAAAAATGACGTTTGGGCTGAAATACAGTGTTGCAAGATCTTGTGGCCTTTCTCATAGGAACACATAGAAAAAGCCGCAAATATTTGGCAACACTGGTGAAATGTGAACTTTTTCAAATCGTTCACACGAAACACACAAATGTGATCAATTTGTCATATAACCTTGAGTCACTTCGGTTGCTGGCTAATCGATGTTTTACTAGTTCATCGTCGCGTCGACGCATTGTAAAAATGCGTGACTAAATGTTAATGATCGTACATTATAAGGTTTTCTGAATGATTGCAATCACTGATTCTTACAAAATAACCCATTGACAAATTGGGTTCACATTCTTGGGAAATATTTCCTTAAACGTTGAGTCAAGGTCGTTCTAAATTTGTTCTTCTTCATTTATTTTGTCGATTTTCCATTTGCGTAGTCTAGAAGTTTTAAGCCATCGTTATTCTTGGAGGTTTTTACTCCAGAATCGACTATTAAATCACTTACAGCAAACGTGTGCAACAGCCCCTTTTGGAGACCCCCTGTAAGTTCAATCGGGTAAAATTAGGCAGAAATTCCTGCCCACTCGCTCTGGGCTAGTCCGCCTCTGGACTTCCCCATTAGCCTATACAATTGTTAGAAAAGGACAGAAACGGGGCGTTTAAGTTTATATTTGGACGTTGAAATTTGGAAACCGAATAATTCGTTAGAAATTATATAACCTGTCTTTGAGTTTGTGAAAAAATCATTTAACCTAGCAGAATTGAATCTACTTCGCCCTCTCGGCCTGCCAGGAGGCATTTTTTCGTTTATTTTGCAAACCATATTCTGTTGCTACGTAGTAACAAAGATGAGAAACGTTGCATTTATGGTCTCGGAGCATAATCTCTTTCGTGAATGGAGAAAACTCGGCTGCGCGCTACGCGCAGCCTCTCGTGCATGCGAATCGCAGTGAATCGTATCTAAGGGAATCGATATATCGTATTTTTCTGGACGCACTGTCGCCGATGTTATGGGGTTCTGTGCAGAATCGCAATCGACAACAATCGAATCGGAAAAAGAGCGGGAGGAGCTTAGTCGCTTATGCACATCCCCCTGAGTATATACAGTAATACTCTATAGTCGGAGTCGTATCCGTCGCGGAGATAATAAAGAGATATTCACGTTCACCGGGGCACATATCGTACATTACCGCCTAACCGTGACTCCTAGCTAGGTTGCCAAACTTATACTATATTTGTAGTCAATGGTGGATGTCGAACGGGGCTGTTGCAAACTATTGCTCCAGCTATAGGGTCTATTTGTTGAATTAATGGGGCTCTTGCAAACTTTTGCTGTGAGCAAATGAATAGTCCATTGTGATGTGAAAACCAGCAAAAATCACACTGAGAAAGTTTAAAATTCAGTAATAAACCTACATAACTACATAAATGGCAAGATCGTAATGGCGGTTCGACGCAGGTATCATGGGAAATTCCTATCTAGTATGCCACGTTCTCTTTGGAAACACAGAGGTTTGTCTCAATTTAGATAGGAATCTCCCATGATACCTGCGTCGAACCGTCATTAAGCTCGATTCTGAGAGCGAATTTCGTGATTTTTTTTAGTGTACTCATCGTCATTTGTACAGGTTTTTATGCAAGTATCAACTCTTCAATCCCTTGTATCAAAAGTTCGCAAGAGCCCCATTGTGCGTGGTGTATGTGGTAAAAATTTGAGGGTGGTATTTTGACTAATTTTTCAACCAACGCGTAGTGGCAGATTTTACGCCCCAGAATACATTGACCTTCATGGCTTTTTATCAGCCTCAAGATTGCAATTTTCTCAAAACCATTTTTTTTTTTTTTTTCAAACTTACTCTCTATTTTTTCTTTCTTTAAACGGCTCTTGCGTAGATTTTATGTCATCTTACTTATCCTCTCGAAATGTTGGCTCGTCACGCAAGTAATTATACGCAGTGAGTTTGTGACTTTTTTTTTAGAAATTAAATCAAATCATCAGAATCATCAGATGGTTTGCGGTTAATAGGCTTGATTCCTCACAAACTCCAAGGGAGATCAAAGTTGCTTAAAACCAAAACAAGACTCAAAACTAAAGTGCACTCATTTTCAAAAAAGAAAAAAAAAAGAAATTCAAAAACAATGAGACCAATAATTACACTCTGGAAAAAAAGGATTACCAGGTGCATCGGAACTTATGGATTTGTATCGGGAAATTTTCTGGTATTTGCACTGTAGTTCTTGAAAACTTGACCAGATTCTAACTCTAAAATATTTTAGTAGAAGTACTGGAAATTCTTCGAATGACTCTTGTCGTTGTGCTTGTGGGAAGATTAAGAGTCTAGGCTTTCTTCCCCTCTATAGTGACACTCACGTCCACGGAAAAAAATAACTGGTAGAATTTACCATCTGCATAGCTGATTTTGGAGTCAGCTATATCAAGTATGGCTTTCACTAAATGATGGTAAAATGTACTAACAAGTTAACTCGATTTACCATAAAGTACGTTGCATTTACCATCTTCTTGATAACTGACTCCAAAATCAGCGCAGATGGTACATTCTACCAGTCTTTTTTTCTTTGTTATCATAATGCTTATGACAGTGGGTCTGTTGCAAACTTTTGCTACAACGATTAAGAGGGTTTCGGGTTTCATCTAATGTAAAATCGCCTGGAAAGCAATAATAAACTCACAAGAGATGTATAATGAAAACCAGGTTGCAGTAAAATATCGAGCAATCTGTATCCATGCACCTTTAACACATCCAAGGATTGCCAACGTTGACAACCTCACAGCTTCAGAGGTTATGTGTTTATTTACGTTGTGATTGGGTGTGATCGATATTGTGAGGTTGGCTATCCTTGGATGTTCGTGGTGCATTCATTCAGGTTGCTCGATATTTTACCGCCATCTTGGATTTCATTAAACGTCTCTCGTGAGTTTCATACTGCATTTTATGTCTTCCTGATGCCATGCACCAATGGGCTTTTCACGCGATTTTACATGAAATTGAACACTCTATAGCGCTGTAGCAAAAGTTTGCAACAGACCCATTTCGAGTCGTTTCCTGCAATCTGGCAACGGTGGTTATTATCGCGACTCGCGACGCAGCGAAGCATGATAATGATCAAGTCGTGATCCCTACGTTAAACCGAAATAAAAATGAATATGTTGTAAACACGACAAAATATTAGTCGCTCCACGGTAGGTCGGAATCGGATGGGTCTGGTTCTGTTCTGGTGTTCTGGTGGGATCACCGATGCGGTGCGGTGGTGTGTCGCGGACTCTCGCGGTCGCAGTCGGTCGGGTGGGTGCCCTCTAAACTCGGCCCCCGGGAAATATGAACATGACGTCGTCGCGTCCGCCGCGTTGTCGTACGTATGAACGTTATGGAACGTATCCATCCGCGTGAATGTCGCGTCCATCGCACTATGGTCTAAGGTTGAAAAAAAAGTGGCCAAAAAATCAGTTGAAAAAAGTAATCAAAAATAGTTTTTTTGCCCACCTTTGAATCATAATTTAAAAGTATCCGATAACAATGGAGCTGTTGCACACTTTTGCTATAAACGATTTAATAGTCGATTCTGGTGTAAAAACCTCCTAAAGTAACAATGGCAACACTGAAAACTTCCGGAGTCCATTCGTAAACCCATTAAACGCTTTTATTTGCGCGAGCGTAATGGTGCCATAGGGCAGTAATAATGGGAGATTCCTATCTTAATTTCTTCACTCTCTCGATGCTGACACGAATGATTCACAGAGTAATTAGTCATCAGAGTGATCCACATCCGATGAATGGTACCGTAACACCTAGTGACACCGGTGTCAAATGAAAATTGTCTCTTATTGGTCACTTCTTATTGATGGAGTTACAGTATATATTGTTAGATGGGAATCCCCCATGATTACTGTCCTAAGCCACCATTAAGTTCGCGCAGATGAAAGCGTTTAAAGAGTTTAGGAGTGGATTTCGGAAGTTTCTAGTGCTGTCATCGTTATTTTTGAATCGACTATTAAATCGCTTGTAGCAAAAGTTTGCAACAGCCCCATTTAAAAATTTTCATTGACGTTTCTAGTTTAAATTAATTGTTCAAAGTGTTCTCTGTGATTGAAATTGGTCTTCAAAGTTTAAAAATGATACATTGAAGAGAAATTTATCCATTTTTCGATTTTTTGCCAAGTTTTGACGATATCTGACCAGTGTGCGTCGTTCGCGTTCCCCTGATTTTGCGCGTGCGCGCGTGTGAGCAACGCGCATTTCTGATGCAGTTTGTGCAATATGCATGTATTATGATTTCACTGCAAGGCGAGGCATGTCGAGGTGTTGCCAGCTGTAATCCTTGCGAAATCACTCCGATTCTACTGTTATATTTAGCACAAAAAAATTAAAAAAATAAAATAAAACAAAATAAAAACCTGTTGCGTCGTCTTTATCTTCAAGATATCAAATGACTACGCCTACCTGCGGAACCTAACGGTAGCGGAATCAGAGGTGTCACCTGGCACGCACTTTATTATTCACTTAACAGCTCGTTTCTGTTCATTTCTGTGTTTCTACTTTGGATCGAGTTCTGCAAAAGGGATCCAATGGGGCATGTTGCCATTGGCGGATCCAGCCCTCGCGAACGGGGGGGGGGACTTGGGATGTTGGCCCTTAGCCAACCCTTTTTTGGGTTTTTCTCTCTTTCTTTCCACCTTCCCCCCTCTTTTCCCCCTCTATTGGCCGAACAGGGGTCGATCGCCCTCTTCGTCCCCTTCACCCCCCCCTGTATCCGCCAATGCATGTTGCAGGGGTCTAAAACTTGGTGTTTTTGTATAAAGATAATGAAAGTAAGTACTTGATGAGCTGAGAACGAATGTACCTCGTGTTTGTCTATATTTGTGTCTCGGTTTCGGAGATAAATTCGTGTAAAGTTTCAAAAAATAGTCTGTGTTGTGACGTCACAACGTGGATTTCTCATGTAAAGCAATGTATTTTGGGCCAAACTTGCATCTTTGGAACTATGCAGCCTAATTATAAAAACCATAGGCAGTGCTTTAATTTCCTCACTAAAAAACACTAGAATGGGTCTGTTGCAAACGTTTGCTACGTCGATTAAGAGTGTTTAATCTAATGTTAAATCGCCTGAAAAGTCCATTGGTGGCATCAGAAAGTCATAAAATGCAATAATAAACTCACAAGAGGCGTTTAGTGAAATCCAAGATGGCGGAGAAATATCGAGCAATTTGTATGCATGCATCACGAAACATCCAAGGATAGCCAACCTCACAATATCGGTCAAAACCAATCATAACGTAAACAAACACATAACCTCTACCTCCAGTGAGGTTGTCAAAGTTGGCCATCCTTGGATGTTCGTGGTGCATGCATACAAATTGCTCGATATTTCTCAGCCATCTTGGATTTCATTAAACGCCTCTTGTGAGTTTATTATTGCATTTTATGACTTTCTGATGCCACCAATGGAATGTTCAGGCGATTTTACTTTAGAGTATACACTCTTAATCGTTGTAGCAAAAGTTTGCAACAGACCCATTATCAGGACAGATGTATTACAGACATTACCATAACTTCTCTCGCACATTTTGTTTTCTACTTTTCTCTTGATTTAAAAAAAATCGTGCATCAAACATTTTTCTAAGACCATAGACCCGGCAGCATTGCAAACGTGCCATTTACTCACGAATCACCCGATGACACGCCTACTTTTAGCAAATCCGCGCCAAACACTCGTATATGCTCGTTCATATTGATTGCGTCTTCAAAATTTCTTGTCAACAACAATTACTCATCGATTGTACGCGTCGAGTGGAAGGAAAAAAAGATGGGGGGGGGCGGAGGGGTATAAAACCAGCATCCATTCCAAAAGGTTCAAACTCCCCTTTTATTTGCATTTTTATCAGAAGCCGTTTTTACCGTTCACACACCACACCGCCTAAAAATTATGACCAAGATTCCCAAGACTCAAACCCAGGGGTCACGACCGCGAAGTATGAATGCCACTGGCGCAACCAGGATCTCTTCTATCTCTCTCATTTCCCATTTGAATGTACAAGTAGGTAAAGGGCAGAGAGAGGGGGTTTTGTCCCCTTCTCCATCCTTGTCCAACATGCGTTTTTTAATGGAGAAAAGAGAGAGATGAAGAAACTCTCGGTGCGCTACTGATGAATGGCAATCGCTGAATCACGTAGTTCTCGCGTGCACACGTGCTGTTGGTGTTAGATGATAATAGGTGTTTGTTTATAATGTAATTTCTAACGATTTGAACTATTAAATGTATTAAATGATCCTTTTGGTTTTATGTTACAGGTGAGATTCTGAAGACCGCTATATAGCTCCTCGACCCCCTGACTGCGGCTGGCCTGTACCTCACGTTATTGCCGTCCAGTAGCGTTCATAGGGATTTGTCTTTCTCTCTCTTTCCTCATTTGAACACGTGAGTAGGAAAAGGACAGAAACAGGTGCTCGAACGGGTCTTCAGTCCCTATCTCTTTCCTTCTCTAGTACATACACTCAAATAGGAAAAGAGCGAGAGAGACTAATTCCTGCGCGACGCACGCCATTGGTTGTGTCCTCATCTTGTAAATAGCTCTATGAAAGACGTGAGGTTCCTATATTACACGTGTAATGCTGAAATGCTTTACTCTTTTTATTGTGTGTTATTCTTTATCGGGTATTAGTATTTGCGTCATCACGGTGAGGTGTTTTTAAATCGGATTTACGACTTGTAGGATTATGTGGATAGAAAAAAAATAATAATAAAAAATAAATTAACGATCAATTAATTTTTATGAAACTCCTTCGGTTTCCATTCACAAACAATGCATGGTTCGCCAGTGGTCTAACTGTATTTCGATGACCTTAATCGGGGGAAAAACACATATCTCATATCCACAAACAAGAGGTTTGCTCGTTAGTTCATCGTTTGCGAAATTACTTGTGTAAATCAATCGAGAATTCTTCCAACGAATAATTAACTAGCAGACCTGTATTTAGGAATTATTTTCTTCTTCTAGTGCTATTGACATTAATTTAGTTTTGCTTGTGTGTGTTGCAATTTTTTAACTTTACAAGTGCGGACATTACCGGATTGAGCGATCTTGCGACAGTGTATTATTCCCATTTGATTTCTTGAGAAATAACCGATTCTTGAAGGGGCTATAGCCCCTTCAAGAATCGATTGTTTATCATTCATTCAAATGGGAAGAATGCGCAGTTACCAGATTTCTGGATCTGCCTATGATAAACACTATGTAAGAGGTCTCAGATCGTCCTCATTAACAATGTTGGAAGGACCCTGGTCCTTGCTAAAAGATTTCTGGTTCTTAGTTTTTTTTTTTTTTTTTTTTTTTTTTTTTAGTTAACATTATTTTCAAGAATATTAATTTTCATTAATATTCTTATTTCTATTTGCAAAATTCCTCTGTAGCAAAAACAATTTACCTGCGCACTTTCCCGCTACTCACGATTTGAACTCGACAGTAGGGAGAGTTTGAAAAAAAATCAACGAGAATTAGTGTACAGCCAAAAGACAATAAGTCCGAAGAACTTTTTGGTGACTTGAGAACTTTTGCTTATTTAGAATTGTCTCTTCTTTCCTATAAATATGCTTTATTCTTTTTCTTAAGCCCTTTTTTCCCTTTCTTTTTTTTCTTCTTCTTTGTTTTTTAATATACTATGGGTCTGGTCTACCTGATCCTAAATCTCATAAGCAAGGGCTTTGGTCCTTCTATTCAAATAACAGCCACAAATTTAGTTTCTGAAAAATGTTAACTTGGTAAAATTTCCCGAGTGTCTGAAACTTTTGTGATACAGATTTTGTTTTTTTGGACTGTATCATTGATCAAACCAATCAGTGGCGTACGCTGGAGGGGGGGGGGAGCCCCCAAACCTCCGATTTTTCGGGGTGGACGGGAAGGGGAGAATAAGTTTCAATCAAACGCTCATCACAGCGAGCCCCTCTCCCAAAAGAAATCTTGCGTACGCCACTGAAACCAATGGAAGTTCAAAATTTTGATGAGAAAGGTCTTGCTCGTAACTTTGCTTCATTTTCCTCAAGCCTTCTCACCAGGAAGCGTTTGACCCTTTGAAGGCCACACGTATGTCAAGCCGTCAAATCATCTTAATTAACACGACTTTTAACGCTCATTAACGTTTGATGTACGCTCCTTCTCTCTCTCTCTCTCTCTCTCTCTCTCTCTCTCTCTCTCTCTCTCTCTCTCTCTCTCTCTCTCTCTCTCTCTCTCCTCCGTCATTTTTTTTCTCCCCATGCCTATTAGCAGTACAACAACTGCAGCGCGTTAATGGGACATCAAAACGGGAGATTTATCGGCTCTCCAGGGGGGCGCGGGCAATGCTCTGCTAATCAGTGGGCGCTCGCACGCAATGCTTCTTGCCTGTTTGCGCAGGCGCAGAACCTTGTTCGGCGAGGATGGATTTTTTTGCAAAAAGAAATAATAGTAAAAAAAACAAAAAACAAACAAATCAAGCAAACAAACCGAGCATTTCATGTTTGTTCTTTCGGCGAATCGTTTTTTTCCCTCGCTATATTGAATGTCAAGTTGTTAGTTTTCTCGAAGTTATGAGTAAAACATTCAAATAACGCGTCAGAAATTCCCCGTAGAGGATTTGTTGTCAGGCTTGTGCACTGTGTAAGTACTATGAATTTCAAAAGAAAGTATACCGTCGTGGAAATTTTCATCCTTCCATTTCTCGACCAATTTTAAAGAATTTTGCTGTTTTCAGCGTTTTCAGAGTTTATTAGAATTGGCTTTTAAATGTATGCCTTAAAAAATCTAAAGCGGTTCGGGAAGTATTGAAAAAAAATTATCGAACGATTTCGATGAGAGGACTTTCTTCTGAAGGTCATAGTACATAGCCATAGCTTGGAATTCGTTTTTCTCTGTCTTTGCCCATTTGACTGCATTTGTTAGAAAAGGACAGAATCAGGGGCTAAAACCGCAGGACAGCCCCTATATAACCATCCTTTTCTAACGCATGCATTCAAATGGGCGAAGAGAGGGAGATGCAATGTCCTGGCTACGGTAATGACTGTGTAGGCTGGCTTAGAGCTCTCTTGGTGTAAAGGTGGTCTGAAAAGAAGGTGACTTCCGTGCCATAGTTGGATGTTAATTCTATGGTTTTCCCAAAGGTCAAATACATTCAATGGTCACTATAATCTGTAAATGGATCTTGATGGACAGTTGAATCTGAAGCTCTCGCAAAGTCAAGTTTATGACTTCTTTTGCCTTTATATGCGTCCTTATTTTGAATGAGTTTATTAATTTTTGAAGTTAAGCCTAGATAAATTGATCAGTTAATGATCTTGCTCGTCTAGTACAGTGTAGTACAAATGGGACTTTGTACAATAGGAATTTATTCCTTTTTCACGGTGCCAGACTCTCAGCTGAAGTTTTTTTAAGCCCGTTTTTTATGCTATACGAAATGTGCATCAATGGAAAAGTCTAAAAGCTACCCTATACTAATATTTATTTCGTAGTTAGTTCTCTTCTCCCTCCTCCTCCTCCTCCTCCTCCTCCTCCTCCCCCCCCGCACGCAGACTGGACGAAAGCAATCCCTCAATTCATTCGTGGGGGATGCTCCGTGAATGTCTATCATCAATTTTATTGGTACGTTCGTATTCGGAACGATTGACGGGTATAATGATTTATTCAGTGGAATCAGTCGATCGCCGGTTCATAACTGCATTTTTGCTTGGTTTTCATTGTTGCCAAATTATTGCCTATATTACTCTCTAGAAGTCCCATGAATCAGGCTCACGTCGAAAAACACGTAGCTAATTTTCATAAACTTCGGGTATGCTCGTTAGCTTGTGGTTCGCAGAATTTCTCATACAAATCTAGAGGCTATCCTGATGTCGACCTACAAGTAACGAGCAGGCCTGTTGTTTATCCGAAGGAGGTGAAAGTGCAGTCGAAAAATTAGGGAACGTTTGACGACGCCTTAGATTTCGGATCAGGTATGCAAACTGTAATACATTATGCCAATGAATTCAAGTATTGCGGGTAGCCTACCCGAGCCAACATTTAAGGAGTCAACTGACACTATGTAACTCGCGGACTGAACGTGCTTTTTGACTTGGGCAAGGGCCCAAAAATAATGGGACGAAATGGTTCATGGTTACTCTACTTAGGTGGATGGTGAGGACTCGAGCATATACTAATAGATAACTTGCGGTCTCACCATACATCTAGAAGGAGTACCATTCTGCCTCAACATTTTTCGATCTCTGGTAAGGACTTCTGGAACACACTGTATTTAACATCGGCCTTGACGTTTCGAAAATAGCAAAACAAGCTTCCCCTTTATACAATCTCTGCATCAAATGTTGAATGTTGTCGTCGCTAAACTTTTGAAAGTTCGCTCCGATGATCTTTATCCGTTGAGATCGTCTGTTTAATCGGAAATTGAAAGTAATTGTGCTCCGCTCGTAATTCGATAAGTAAAGAGGGGATGAAGCGGAATGATACATTTCTTTGCCGGAAAGTTCTTATAGTTCTATTTTATCCCTTCGTTCCTCTCCCCCCTCCCTTCCCCTCCCCCCCTTCCCTCCCTTCTCACTCATCGCATCTCTTGTCTTGTAATCTGTCCCAAGCTCCCGCCCGAAGATAATCGTGTTCTTACTCCTTCACTCGCCGCCCGCCCCCCCCCCCCCCCCCCCCCCGCGCCGCACAATAGTCTGAGATCGTAAAAAAGTGGCCAAAAACAATCAGTGAAAAATAAACCGTAAGGAATATTTAAGCTGGAGGAGATCCCCAGACGTCCCTTTTATATGCTTGGGGATATTCTGGGGTAGATTCTCAGACCCCCTTTTGATATTTTTATCCAAATCCATCAAAGATCCGTTTTTGAAATATTTAAAATTTCCCTTTTTTTGACCCATTTTCCCATTGATTTTAATGGAAACAATTTTTCATCGATAACTAATCTAAAAATTGAAATTTAAAAACAAAAAAACAAAAAAGTCCCTCTGGGGAATGTTGAATACAACATCTCTGCAAAATTTGGATGCTCAGTTAAAAAGTTATGCTGGCTTTCACGTTTTATGGCTGTAGACAGACGGACAGACAGACAACACAGAAAGTTTGTGCATTTACACCTCCAAGCCACAAATGGTTAAATAATAATGAAACTTCATGGATGAATATTCTTTAGGATAGTATTAGGCATGATGAGAGCCAATTATTTTGTAATTATCATGATTTACTTCGTTGTAAAGGGCAAAGTATCGAAATAAAATACCTTGAAAGTCTCTGCGTCATTGCAATACTTTCTCTATTACTAACTTTGTTTGTAGTGAGGAAGTAAAAAGCCATCAGAAATCATCGTTTCTGACCTTTTGATCTTAACCTAAAAATTTGCAGTGACATTTCTAGGTTTAAGTGACTTATTTAAATTATTTTCTGTGATTTTAATTGGTTTTGGAAGTATTATAAATGAGATTTTGATGAAATATTCATTTTTTGATTTTTGGCCTCTTTCTGAATTTTGGCCTAGTTTTGATTTTTGGCCTCTTTTTGATTTTTGGCCTCTTTTTGATTTTTGGCCTCTTTTTGATTCTTGGCCTCTTTTTGATTTTTGGCCTCTTTTTGAGGAATCTCAGACTACAGTGCGTCCGTACGTACCCGCTTCTTCCCCATGTTTTCCAAACTTGGGGCATTATTTTTCGAGTTGAGTGAGTGAGTTGTATGATTTGTCTCCGTGATAAAGTATCAATTATTTTTATTGGAGGATCGTGCATGCGTAGGCGACGTGCAAAAGCGACGTTGTCAGATTTAGTGCTTTTATGATTCCTTCGCGTACAGTTTTGATGCAACCCTTTTTGGTGCCCCGCAATCTCCGTTTTTTTGTTTACTATCCGCGTCACAAAAAATAAAAATAAACTATAGGGAATACCCAAAGAAACACTTTCACACATCATACTGAATCTGGGGGAGGCCCTCAGACTCCCTTATATTTTCTGGGGGAAACCCCCAGACCTCCCTTTGATATTTCGGGAGAGACCCCTAGACTCACTCATAATATTCTGGCAGAGACCCCCAGACCCACCTATTTTTTTCTGGGTGAAACTCCCAGGACCCACCTATAATATCCTGGGTGAGACCCCCAGACCCCCTCCTCGGAGTAATTTTACAGTAGGCTGGTTGCAGAATATTTTTGCAAATTTTCATCAAAATTCAAACAGTTATATTTGGAACATTTTAATTTATCCCTATGTTTACCCATTTTCCTCATTTTCCCGTTGATTTTAATGGAAACCTTTTACCATCCATAACTTGCCTATAATTTAAAGTTTTGAAAGAAACAAAAAAAAAGTCTCTGGGGAATAGTAAAAGCGACTTCTCTGCAAACTGTTGATGCATATGGACGATTGGTTCAAAAGTTATCAGTGGCGTCGCGTGCCATCTGGCAACATGCAACTGCTCCATGTAACCTCATTAAATATATCGAATTTTCCTTGTGCACTGTGCACCCCCTGAATTCGATCTTTTACATGAGTTTAAATGGATAGAATACATTGTTGCCAAATTGCACGCGACGCCACTGAAAGTTATGCTGGGATACAGACAGACCGACTTCTGCGCCATCGCAATACTTTCTCATAAGTTCTAACTTTGTTAGTTGTGAGATTGTAAAAAAAAAAAACAAAAAACAAAACAAAACAAAAAAAGAAACAAAGAAAACAAATTCTTGTATGATTTTTTTTTATTTTTTTTTATGATAGTGCAAGTGTGCCATTACTTTAAGTGCGGTCCAAGAGGGTGTCACCCACTGTCACCTATCAAACGGAGTCAATCAATTCCCCCCCCCCCCCCAAAAAAAAAAGGCTCATTGAAGCGTCCGTTTCGGTAATTCCCCAACACCAAACTTACTCACAATCAGTGACTCGAATGTCATGGCTGAACTCATCATCTTAATTTTTTACTTTTTTTGATTAATGTATCCAATATAAGCGCTTTTTTTCGGACCCTTCTCATGTGACCCGTGTCTACGATCGCCTCGTGCCGGCCGGCGCTCGAGCTATAGTGTGAGTCACCCGAGACGAACCATTAACCGAAACGTTTCGATGAACGGTGAGCATCAGCATCGGAGACATCAGGGTTGAGGGAGGGTTACGAAAACCGGAAGAAAGAGACAACTGACAAGAATCGGGGGGAAAAAATTTAATACCTCATTTACCCAAATTCATTGATATTGGACTCTAAATCTACTCCCCCTTAAAAAAAAAAAAAAAAAAAAAAAAAAAAAAAAAAAAAAAAACCAAGTAGTAGGAGCTTACACCCTGTTCTATGCGAACGGAGCCCCTAACCTCTAATAAGATTAATCGAGTCTACCCTCATCCCTTTTACCGCTTGGTTTCACCCCTTACTAAACATCTCTCGATGCGAGGTTCATTAATTATCATTTCGCCTTTTTAAAAACAAGTACACGTTTTCTCTTCGCTCGGGAGTAAAATTGACTTTTTAGTGTTGATAAGATAAAAAAGAAGTAGTTAAAAGTTTCTGTCGAAAAGGGAAAGGGAAGAAACCAAACATCGCTTTTATCCGTTTACGAGCTCTCGATTATTAATGAAAAAATTTAGACTCAAATGAATGTAGAAGCCCGTGATGCAGGAGATGGTCGAACATCCACCGCAACTGATTTTAACAAGGAGCTTAAGTGATAGAGAGGCTGATACATGTTATAAGTCCTATCTCAAAGTGCTGCAGCATAGGCGACCTGAACCTGGTTTGTTTGCCTCACTTTTTGTAACTGTAAATCAGAAAGTGTAATTAATCCAGTGGAAATTGGTTTTAAACGAAAGTGCAAGTGTTGCTGAATGGCTATCTGCATACAGAATGCTAATACAACTTTTCAGGTGAGAAAATTTTGTTTTTTTCTGTCTTGGGCCAAGGTACTTATATTTACCAGGTATGCTCGACTCGCTTCCCGCGTCATCCTCAGTGGCGCGCAGTTCAAATCTCTATAGCCAAGATGGCCGACAAAAGAAGAAAACTTTTACTCTTTCCTGAAAACATCGGGCTGTTTTCTGCTTTTCTGGAGAGGGAAGCCCAATGTTTTCTGAAAAGAGTATAAGTTTTCTTCTTTTGTTGGCCATCTTGGCTATAGTGATTTGATCTACGCGGCACTGAGGATGACGCGGGAAGCGATTCGAGCATACTAGTTAAATATAAGTACCTTGGTATTGGGCCTGTTTCGTTATCGCGCAAATCCTTCTAAAAGAACTAGTTACATCAATTTCTGTGTCCAGATAGCCATTCTAAAATTCTTGCGCTTTCGTAACCAATTTCATTTTTTTTTTTTTTTTTTTTTTTTTTAATTGAAAGGTTGAAAAAAGTGAGGTAAACTAATCGAGCCTGTTGTAGAAACGTCCATAGGAGATTTCGATAAAGGCTACCTCCTTGAAGTTTCAATATCACGTCTCATAAATCCTCTCTACCGCTACAGCTCGTTTTAAAGAGCCATGCAAAGTTCAGGTGAGATCCATATTGCTGCAGGATCAATTATAAATATTAATTTGCTGTCAAGAGACCTCAATCTGGCACCTGAGCGGATCCAGAGGTTATATCGTCCCGGAGGATGCGCCTAGAAGAGGTGAAAGGGGGAGAGAGGGGGGCAGTCTGTTAGAAGAAGAGTCCTCACCCGCGACCCGAGTCCCGGTCATTACAACACCTTCCTATTATTGTCTGCCTCTCGCGGAACCGCGCTCAAGCTCGCGAATCCTCGGAGCAGACTTGTCAGATTACTCCATAAAATTCACTCGCTTTTCATACGTCCTAACCAACGAGCTGTAGCTATAGAGAGGATGTGTAGGGAGAGGTATTGAAACTTTAGCCCTTTGTCTCCTGGTGGTACAAATTTGTACCAACAAATTAACATGGTTTTGAATGCATTTTCAGAAAAATCACCATGCACATCAAACTAAACGAGAAACATTCAATCTATTCATTGAGATTGATAAAAAATTTATGAGAAGGGTTTGTAATAAATCCGGGTTTAAAGGATTAAGGAGGTAGCCTGGTAGCCATGACGGAAATCTCTTATGGACATTTTCACACAGGCTCGGTTTGTCTAATCTTGAAATTTTTTAATAAAAATGTTGACAAATTCATTTGAAATTCAATACAAACTAAATTGCAAGTGTTTTAGAGTGCCCATCTGGGCACAGAAATCGATACGACTCTTCTTCTGGAAGGATTTGCACGATGAAGAAACTGGCACTTGACAGGAAAAAGTAACATTTTTTCACCTGAATAATTATAATAGAATTCTGTCCAGATAGCCACTCTGAAACACTAGCATTTTCCTGTAAAACCGATTTCCACTGGACTAATTACACTTTTTGATTTAAGGTTAAATTAAAGGGAAGCAAACAAACCAGAGGGCCGATCATTTACTTCATCGTTAAACCGATCGATAAGACTGTCTATGAGTGATGCTATTGGTCGAAAATTGTAAAACTTGGCTGTTGCTATGGTAACCATCGTTAAGAGTCTCGTTTTATAAAGGCTATTCATGAGTAACCTTTAAAAAACGAACACTATAACGATGGTTACCATAGCAACAGCCAAGTTTTACAATATTCGACCAATAGAATAACTCATAGACAGTCTTATCGATCGGTTTAACGATGAAGTAAATGATCGGCCCTCAGATTCAGATTTTCCCCTGCTGTCACACTTCAAGATAGGACTACTAGCATGTATGGCACTATGGCCCCCTCTATCGCTATAGCTCGATGCTATCATGGGCGGATACAGGGAATTGTCTTTCTCTCTCTCCTCCCATTTGAAAACGTGCGTTGGAAAAGGACAGAAGAGGGGGCCGAAGTCACGTGATGGCCCCCTCAGCTGTCCTTTTCTAACACATAAGTTCAATTGGAGGGAGAGAGAGAGAAAGACAATTCCCTGTATCCGCCCATGGTTGCTATCGAAGCTTATCGGAAAGACCCAATAGATCTGGATTCGAATCGATTATACTTAGTAGATTAAACGGAAAGATGTATCCCAGAATGCACTGCACGAGCCAAAACTTTCCGCATCTGGCAACGGAGTGAGTGCACGAGTGCGGAGCGATATGAAGATCCTCCGCACCCAAGAAGTTCGCCCACCGCCACCGCACCGGCTCAAAGCTGCGGTTTCCACTTTCCATGCTCTTCCCCCCCCCTTGCCCCCATCACCCCCAGCCACCACCCTCTCACCGGTCTTCTTCATCCTCCCACGCCCCTCAGCCTCAGCGCAAATCCATCCCCCCTCTCCACCCCTCCCCTCCCACCACTCACCATCCACCACCTTTTACTCTCTTTCGGTGTGCACCCGTCTGCATCCTGTCCGTCATCACGTTATTCATCCGTCCGCCGCACTGTGGTCTCTTAAATCGGCAAAAAGTGGCCAAAACTCGATAACTAAATTTCTCGTCAATTTATCATTCATAAACTTTCAAAATAAATTTTAATCAATGAAGACACTTTCAACAAGTAATTTAAACCTAGAAATGTCTCTCCAAAGTTTAAAATTATGCTTAAAAAAAACGAAAACGATGATTTTTGATTAATTTTTTCTTACAGATTTTTGGCCAATTTTTTTTCAATCTCAGACCATAGTGCGCCGTGCCACACCGACCGCCGCGCCGCACACACCGAGAGAGCTTTCGAGAGAGATATGCATAGAGGGGGAGGTGAAAGAGAGAGAGAGAGAGAGAGAGAGAGAGAGAGAGAGAGAGAGAGAGAGAGAGAGAGAGGGAGAGAGAGAGAGAGAGGGGGGGGGGGACCGCACCCTGTCCGCGACTGTGACTCATTTCATTTTCCTAACCCATATTCCGGGCTCGACACTTGGACCAACCCACTCGACCCGATAATGAGAGCCCCGGTCACACAATGTAAACAAATCGCAACAAATGAGCTCCCACGGTCGACCGTGCGGTGCGCGAGCCCGAAATTTCTCAGATTTTGGCTGGAAATCAGGAATTCTCAGGTATACTTCACTCGGTCTGTCCGCGCGCATGCAAGTGCAAGCAAGTACTTTGACCCCGAGTTGCTTGTGCTTCAGGACCGACCAAGTGAAGAAGAAAAATCGGTATTTAAACGTTGATTTTGGTGCTTTCGAGCAAGCGAAGTTGCGCGGATGGCCAGACCACTTAATCGACTGTCTCGACGCTCCATCGTGTAATCAATGGAGCAGTTGCAAGGGTCTAAAATATTGTGTTGTGTATAAAGAAAATGATAGTACTTGATGAGCTGAGAACGATGGTGCCTTTGATTCTCCTAAGTGTCCCGGTTTTGGAGATACACACGTGTAAAGTTGTAAAAAACGTGTACGTAGTGACGTCACTATGCGGACTTCCCGTTTAAAACAATGTATTTTGGGTCAAAATCTCATCTCCGGAACAATGTGACTTAACTAGAAACCAAAGGCATCTTTGTTCTCAGCTCATCAAGCACTTTAATATTCTTTTCAAAAAAACACAATATTTTAGACCCTTGCAACTGCCCCCATTAAGGGCTGAAGATGAATAGAAGTAAACAAATGAAACACCCAATTCAGCACTGTGGCACTTTTGAGTGATTTCTTAAGAGTCTGAGAAAATTACTTCACATGTACACTGTGGACACTTTAAAATAATTTTTAGCGATGCTGACAAAATGTCTTCAAAAAAAAAAAAAAAAAAAAAAAAAAAAAAAAAAAAAAAAAAAAAAATTGACGTTTCACGCAAACTGCAGCGTGACCCTACAATAGAACGTAACCTCTAAATCATCAGACCTCTGCATAAACTTTTTAAACATTAAAATGTTCTTCAATCGTTTTCTGTTAATGTGATTTTTTGTTTGTTTGTCGGTTAAGGTTGTATATCTAAGCATTATCTACTTCAATTCAAAGATATTTATATCCACTGAGTCGATTCAGAGTTTATGATCTTTTGTCAGAGCACGCTAGCATTTCGTTTCCGAATGCAACTTTCTACATTTACAAAATTAAACATGGGTCCGAAATATCCGAGGGTTTCGTTTCCGCTTTTTTGATACTTTTCCGAGTCCTAATAGCTTGTAAATCCATAGAACCACAGACTTGAAAAATCTTCCTGAATCATGTCAGGCTAGCGAATATATATTTTTTTTTTTTTTTTTTAACATCACCTTAGTGACCTCCGGTCTCGTCTCAAAGTCGGTTTGTTTTCGTGCGTTTCATCCTTTCCGTGCGAGACCTCAAAATCCATGCCATCAAGACAAGACACGCTTGCATGCAACTTGCTGTGTGTGTTCCTCTTGCGATAACCTGTTCCGCCGTTCCATCGTTCCTTCCGTCAAGAGCGAGCACCGAAATGCAGTTAATTGATGCTCGCTCGATAACGAGCTTTGATGAAAAATACCCAGCACGCGCGGCGTCTTCGCATGCCTTACCGCATGCCGATTGCCCCGTCGTCTGTCATCACCGGCGGAGCTTCAGTTTTGACGTAAATCGACCATTTTTCTCAACGGTGTTGCCTTGTGGGTCTGTTTAATGCCTCTTTGATTCTAAAGACCAAAACATCTAAAGCAAGGAGACCCTATTAATATGGTGCAGTGTTGCGATATAAAGTACAAATAAAATAAAGATTATTGTTTTATCAACGGATTTTAACCTCTTGAAAAAAGTAAGCATTACTGATCTGGCAACATTGATGACACTTTTTCATTGATCAGGCTCTTTTCTTTTCTTGATGGTAATGGGGCTCTTGCAAACTTTTGCTGTAGGGGATTGAAGAGTTGATTCTTGCTTGAAAACTTGTACAAATGACTACGAGTACACTAAAAAATCACGAAATTCACTCTCAGAATCGGGCTTAATGGCGGAGAGACGCAGGTATCATGGGAGATTCCTATCTAAATTTAGACATATCTATGTGTTTCCGTAGAGAAAGTGACTTAATAGACAGGAATCTCCCATGATACCTGCGTTGAGCCGCCATTACGATCTTGCCGTTGTAGCAGTTTTGTGAGTTTAGGCTTTATCAGTGTGATTTTCGTGATTTTTGCTGGTCTTTACAGCTGAATGAACTATTAATTTGCTCACCGTAAAAGTTTGCAAGAGCCTCATTGAACTGAACTTGTGTGATCTTTTGGTCATGAAAAGTGTCATTAAACATTCAAGAAACGGTAGAGCTCGTTTCAGAAGTGTAGGCGCACCTGAACTATAATCTTTGTCGAATTTTCAACATTAGTTCCTTCAAATCAAAACCGAACTTGCCTCTGACTTTCTTCCTTGGCTTTTAAATTGTTCCTTGTTGAAAAGTGAACACTCGATTTCATTTTTAGTCATTTCCATCGAGTAATATCAGAAACAATGTTCACAAATTCCAAAGATTATCGGTCTAGGTGCGCCTACACTTCTGAAACGAGCTCTACCTGCGTTGAACCGCCATTACGAGCTTGCCGTTGTTATAGTTTTGTGAGTTTATTATTGAATTTTAGACTTTTTCAGTGTGATTTTTGCTGGTCGTTACATCATATCGAAGTATTCATTTGCTCGTAGCAAATGTTTGCAAGAGCCTCCTTGCACTGAACTTGTGTGATCTTTGGGTCAGGTCATGAAAAGTGTCAGTAAGCATTCAAGAAACGGTACCTCCTCTCAGTCCTTCGGTGTCCAAGATTCGAATCCATCTCCATCATCTTTGGATCTGGCATCTTTGGCAACACAGGGCAGGTGCGTCTGACGTTGGTCTGACGCGACCACGGCGCGGTGGTGTCGACTTCAGTGTCACGCTCAGTCAATCCGAGGAAGGGTTCACCGGAGAGGTTTTCATGATTAATTTATTTACAGCGGCTAAAGAGGGACTTCTATTCTCAACTCCCCGCCCCTCCGCCCCTCCCTCCTGTCTCTTTCGCGGTCGCGAGGAGCCCCTATTTTGGTGTCGCAAGCACTGTCTCGAACTATGCCTATTTTTGAAAGAAAATAAATAAAAAAAAAAAAAAAAAAAAAAAAAAAAATTGTCCCCAACTTTTTTTTTGTCCACTTAGCTTATGGTTCTCTCAAACCGATGAGTCGCGGTCGAAACCGAAAGAGGGACGCAACGCAGAGAAGAGAAAAAAAATTGGTTCATCATTTGTTAAATATTTTCATCATTTCTCTTGTTTCTTTTGCCTGAAAAAAATGCTGTCTATTTATACTCGGATGCCCGACTCCATTTGTCTGTGTTTAACTCTAATCGGTCTTGATCGGCTGAATCGAGTTCTTTTTTCCTCTTTTAATTATTTTTTCTGTGTCTGCGGTGTAGAAAAGAAGACTGGAATTTTTAGATTAAGTAAGAGAAAGGTGAGTCTCACTCCCGAGTTTTCAAAACAGTTTGAAAACATACTTGAATTACACGTTACGTTACGTTAAGTTGCGTTAAGTTGAGTTGCGTTAAGTAAGAGAAAGGTGAGTCTCACTCCCGAGTTTTCAAAACAGTTTGAAAACATACTTGAATTACACGTTACGTTACGTTAAGTTGAGTCGTTAAGTAAGAGAAAGGTGAGTCTCACTCCCGAGTTTTCAAAACAGGAAAACATACTTGAATTACACGTTACGTTACGTTAAGTTGCGTTAAGTTGAGTTGCGTTAAGTAAGAGAAAGGTGAGTCTCACTCCCGAGTTTTCAAAACAGTTTGAAAACATACTTGAATTACACGTTACGTTACGTTAAGTTGAGTCGTTAAGTAAGAGAAAGGTGAGTCTCACTCCCGAGTTTTCAAAACAGGAAAACATACTTGAATTACACGTTACGTTACGTTAAGTTGCGTTAAGTTGAGTTGCGTTACGTTGCGATGTCTCTCTGTCTTGTCTTCTGGTTCTCTCCTCTCAGAACTCAAGCCTCTACCATAATTAGTATTGCTACGATGGCTCATCTAATTGTTTTTTTATTTTTGTTGCTTTTTGAAGTATTTGCCTCCGAAAGGTTTGTATCGCGGAAGAAAAGGAACTGACTAAAATTGCAATTTGGTTATTTAAAATCAGTAAAATGAAGCAAATACCAATTTAACTAGTAATTTTTGGTAAAACCTACTCAACTTATGGCTAATTTTACGATTTGAACTGTAAATTTTGCCGAAGTCGTTATTAGTTTTCCAATTTGGAGTGTAATTTGTTCAATTTGAATTGTAAATTTTACAATCTAAAACATTGTGACTTTTGCAATTTGCATGGCTGTCATGATGTGATACTGTGATAGTAATAATATAATTGCAAAAGTCACAATGTAATGGATTGTAAAATGTACAATCCCAATCGGATAAAATTCATAATCCAAATTGCAAACATAATAAACGTTACCTATGCAAAATTCATAGTCCAAAACGTAAAATTAGCTACATGTGTTATAAGTTTTACCAAAGCATTTGCTTCATTTTACCATCAGAGTATAAACAAGAGGTCTGTTTCTGAAAAATGTGAAAGGGAGAGAGGTTTGTCACTAGCTGCGCCCTGTTCCACAAACTTCACGATTAGTTTCATATCGGTGAGTCAATTTTGCTTAATTTTTTTTCTTTCGGAGTGACTCATCATCAATACGGAGAGGAATCTCCCAGTGACTCATGAACGGCAAAGAGAATTCTCGCCGTTGGATTGAATTCCCTCGTGAAGATTTCTCTCTCTCTCGATGAGCTGAATTGAATCGAAGTCATGTGTGTCAGTGTACACTCAAATCCTCTCTATCGCGCTCTACAGCGTTGGTGTAAACAGTCTAATCAAGGATGAGAAGTAACTTAAGTGTTAGCAAGCATGTGCACCAGCACGCAGGGGCAGGCTATGCAATATGCATCGCATCGGACTTCGCGCATAGGAGCGTTTTCAGCGTGCGTATTATGACGCGTCGCGCACCTTTTATAATATCCCCCGTTTATTGTGTGCGAATATCTGCGTGCGGACTTGCGGAACGCAAGGCAAGGTCGATTCGACTTGAGATACAAAGACCCAAGACAAGACGTCCGACCGATGGGCTGCGCTGCGCCCGGGCGCCCGCCCGCAGTCGAACCGCATCGTTGCTCTTGCGTTGTGTGCATCCGTCAACCGCGTGGGTCACCCCGTGCGCGATGCAGTCCGATAACATCACCGCATCCCATCACCGCAACTTCGGAGCGGGGCGCAACCCACGGCTATTGGCATCAAAACAATCAACAGAGAGGACTAGAGAGAGACTCGGCGCTGTTGTCAAGTTAACTAGCTCGGGACGAAATTGCGTCACAGACTAACCAACATGAGGGTCTTTCATGGACTTTTATTTCGACAAAGATTATCCGAGACCAGTGGCGGTTGGTGCAATATGGTGACTATGTAATTTCTCCATTTAAACTTAGGTTAAAAAATCGATCTTCAGGAGGTGCAATTGCACCCCCCGATATAATATCGATACTTTTGCATAGGTTTAAATGGCGACTAATCAGAGTAACCAGAATAGCACATTAAGCAAGATAGCAAGATAGCAAGATTATCCGAGACCAGTGGCGGCTGGTGCAGTGTGACGACTGTGTAATTTTCTCCATTTAAACTTAGGTAAAACAATCGATCATCAGGAGGTGCAATTGCACCCCCAATATTTCGATACTTTTGTACAGGTTTTAATGGCAAATAAGCTTGATTGTCAGATTGCACGAGCCGTCACTGTCCGAACCAACGAGTTAAGGTAATGCCTCAATTGAGATTCTGGCCCAATAGATAGCGTCGTCAATTTTTTTTAAATTTGACTTTGAAAGCTTAAGCTTTAATTATTATTTTTTTTTTTTTTTTTTTTTTTTTTTTTTTTTTTTTTTTTGCTGTTATAAATAAAATCATTAATCGAAAGGGGCGTCCAAATTTCAACAATATTGGTCCAGATTGATGTAGAATTCAAGCACCGAAATTCTGGCAAAATACTGGGCTAGGTCAGGGGTCCGTCTCATCATATGATCAAATGCCCTATGAAATGCCCTAACATGCGTAACATTCTGCCGAGATTTGGGTCCTTGATTTCTCCGACAATATAAGACCATAATATTGTTGAAATTTGGCTTATAAAATTGAGTAAAAAATTCAACGGTTTCTAAGGGCATGTCCTTTCGATTAATATGCTTTCAGAAAAAAAACTGCAAGCTGAATTTCTAAAAAGAAAAGGAAGGACAAAAAGGGAGAAGATCTTCAGCCGTCCTCGAAGAAAAAGAAAAAAAAATCCTGGTTCCAGCCGTCCCATAGTTCTGGCTCAACTGGTTATTCCTTTGCCTCTCTCCTCTCGTAGCGGTCAATAGTGGTTAAATTATGATATGAACTCTAGACAACAAGCATCGTATCGCCCGCCCCCAAAGAAAAAGGGATAAAAAAAAACAGTCTCTACCCTTAGCATCAAACGAAGAAGATAAAGAGTAGAATGACTAAGAGACGCAAAGAAGACAAATTGATGAGCAGAAAGGAGTTATCAAGAGTATCGGGACTCGGGAGGCAGAGCGTGGTCGTCGCTCTATGGTGACGTGATCGTCAAAAAGTGGACAAAAATCAGAAAGTTAATTTCTCATAAATTTATAATTTTTAAACTTTCAAGACTAAGTTCAATTACAGAGAATACTCTCAACAAGTGACTTGAACTCAAAAATGTCACTAAACATTCTCAAAGTAAGCTTGGTCGTCGCTCTATGGTCACGTGATAGAAAAAAGTGGACGAAAGAAATTTGAAAAAGAAAAAGGAAGAGAGAAAGAGTACAAAAGAAAGAAAAAAGAAAAAGTGAGGAAGTAAATTTCTCGTCAATTTATCAGCAATTTGTCATTTTTGAACGTTCAAAAGCAATTTTAATCACAAAGAACACTTTTATCAAATAATTTCAACCCAGAAATATTAGTGGACACTTATAAATGAAGGTTAAAAGGTCGAAAACCATGATTATCGATTATTTTTTTTCATTGATTTTTTGGCCTCTTTTTTTTCGTACTCAGACCACAGTGCGTGGTCAACGGTCGGTGTTATCCATCTCGTCTTCAAGGGTGCAAAAGGAGACGCACGATCGATACACGAAAAACACAGGGTGAAAGAGTCCAGAAAGGCGCTGCGATACCATTCCCGCCGCCTCCACTTCTTCTTCTTCTTTCGGATAGCGCCAAACTGGCGTCGAATCTGCCTCTCCTTCCCCCTCTTCGTCACCCCGTCGCGTCGCCTATACTCTGTTGAAGTCATTGCTTCGTCGCGCCGCGCCGGTTATACAATACGCTCGACTTGATGTTTCTCTCTGTCCCACTGCCATCTCTTTCCTCAATCGAATTTTCCACTACTATAACCCCCTCCCGACCCCTCCTACCCTACCCTACCACCACCCCGCCCACCCCCCTACCGCCCGCGCCACTCCAACCCTTCGTTCCGAGTCGCTGCCCCTTCTTTCTCTGCTGCTGCAATTTTATGTACTTTATATTATAAAACCATCGTGTCGTCGCCGGTCTGTCTTTTATGCCGGCCGCGTTATACTACCGGCGTGCAGAGCGTACCATGACATGACGCACCAAAAGTGGAACATTCGAGTTTTCCGCCCCTATAATTTAGCCATGCTATACCCCCCTCCCCCCTCCGCCACTTGCTTCGCACCGTCCGAGGAAATTAATCGAGTCAAAGAGGGTGAATTAAACGACGCTTTTTGTCGACCGTGTTAATTTTTTTTTGCAGCTAGCGCAGTGTTTTTTTTTTTTTTTCCCTCCAGTTGCGTCTTTTTAGATCTTATCGGGGAAGGGAGGGCAAAAAACTGATGACCTTTTTCTTTTTGCTTCCTATGATGTTACTGCCCCCCCCCTCCCTCATTTTTTAACCAGGAGTTCATGAGCTTTAAGACAACAGGGGTTTGAATGTTTTTCCGGTCTGCCCCCCCCCCTCCCTCATTTTTTAACCAGGAGTTCATGAGCTTTAAGACAGCAGGGGTTTGAATGTTTTTCCGGTCAGTAAGTGTAACTTCAATATTTGATCTGGACACAGAATTCTAATATAACTGTCCAGGTGAGAAAATGTTGCCTTTTTTTCTGTCATGTGCCAGTTTCTCTATCTTGCAAATCCTTGCAGAAGAAACAGTTATATCGATTGCTGTGTCCAGGTTTGGTCCAGGTCCAGGTCTCATGCATCGCTTATTTGTTTATTTTAAAAGTAGAAAAGTTTAGCTCATAAATATAAGTTATTGAAATTTATGGCAATATGAATTTTAAGAGGAGTTTAAATTACCTTTAATTTCAAATTGAAAAAAAAAAAGGAATATTATTATTTAAGTGTCAACAAAATGTCGCTGTGGTCGATAGTCCCGATTGTAGGGTTGGCCAGTCTTTTAGTCTAAATATCTTTGTCAGAAAATTTTATTTCAATAAAGCGTGTAAAAAAGAAAGAAAAAAAAGAAAAGAAAAGAAAAAAAAGAGAAAAAAAGAAGAAAAAAAAGAAGAAAAAAAAGAAAATTAAGAAAGAAAAAAAGTAGCCAAATTAAATCACTTTCACCTTCGTTTATAACCAATGGCTACCTCCGATAAGTTTCAATATCACGTCCCACAAATCCTCTCCGTCGCTAAAGCCGTTGTTGCTGCTGAGTGATGCAATCGGGCCCGCAACGCTGCATCCTCATCGCTCAATGGCCGGGCTAGCCCACGGCATCATCTCTTCTATAGTGCTAAGATGCGATGCGTGAACCCGTTTTTCGATTGCGCATTTTTCCCAAATTTCTCAGAATGGATACAATACAGCGCGTATCGTATCACGAACTACCGTTAATGCCTTTATTTTCTTTACTGTGGCTTCCCATTACTCTTTTTCCTTTGTCCTTTGAAACCCCCCCCCCCCACCAATCATCTCCTCCTCCTCCGCCTCCTCTCATTTTATGTTACCAATCATCACTTCCCCATATAGCTTCAGATTCTAATTAAACAGTAAGCTATTGTTGCCCAACATTATTACAAGTTAATTAGTCTTTGTCTCAAACTTTTCTCCTTTCTTTTTTTTGTGCTTGATCATAACAGCTCACGATTCGTCTTTTTTTGTTTTTTGTTTTTATTAATCTTTGGTGCAATGAGGAAGATGGCGGTAATGTTTAAGGTCATTGACTCTCGGTCCGGTTTTATACGGTTAAAATAGATCGTTTTTGAGAACACAAGTAGCGAGGAATTTGTATTGAGGGCATGAATATTTCCTCGTGAATAGACCCACGCTTCAAACTTTGATCTCCCTCGCTGCGAATACGCCTTAAGATTCCGATTTTCTAAAGCGAGGTTTTATTGAGTTTATCGATTGCGCAAGTTATGATTTTTTTTCCTCCCCCCCCCCTCTCCCAACTGCTATAAATATTTTTCGAGAAAGGTCAGTGTTTTGAGGTTGCCATTTTGAGTGAATTTAATGAAATTTCTATTTCAATGAAACTGTGATTCCACCGTTTGAAACAAAAATATTGTATAATATACAGTTCAATTTTAAGCTCCAAAACTGTATCACTTATAACAAGGCTATGATCTGTAATCTTTTTGTTCACCGAATGGCACCAATATTTTCCCGGAAAATTGCCTCAGAAAGTATCGGCCATTCGAAAGTATCGGTCATGTTGCGTACATACGGTGTGAAAATTTTAAAATTAGATATCCAAAAAAAAAAAAAAAAAAAAAAAAAAAAAAAAAAAAAACTGTAGGTAATGCACGAAAATTCTCGCATTTGTAATAATCTTTTCTTTCCCAGTGGGGTCGTCGATGACTAAGTCTTCAAATTTTAAATTTTTGTGAGGAAATTTTGCGAGAATTCTGTGAGGAAAAAGTCTCGGACCGCGAGGAACGAGGAACTTGGAACTTTGGAACTTTTTTCTCTCCTGCTCTAGAGATTGAGTTGAGGCATTTTTTTGGGTACTATTGATTGGGCTTTAAAGCTCGAAAAAATTAAAAGCTCTGCTGGACAGAATCACTCAAGAGTTCCAAAACTTAAGCTGTGGGACTAGTAGGTATGGGTTATGGTGTCTGTTGCCTGTTGGTATATGGACGTGTCAATTATCCCTGTCAAAAATTTGGATAGGAGTCATTAGTCTTGGAAGAAATTATCGTTTTTCAGAAGGCGCGTTTGCGTGTCTCATGACATCAGCAGCGGTGCCTTCTGTAAGCTGAACAAGAGATCACCCGGATCGTTACCTTCGTTTTTGATGATCATCGGTGTTTGGTGTTCGGTGTTTAGTCGACCTAAGTTTTTCATTCCGGTCAAAATGTTAATGCGAGAAGTCATCGGGCAATCGGCGCTGTTATGCATTTCAGCGTTGCCGAACTTCTCGCTAAACAGAGAATATCATCAAGTATATTTTCTCTCAGAGGAATCGTGGAACTCCGCATTTTCTTCTCCTTTTTCGAAGAATGATTTTAAGAATTCCCTCGATTACTCTTAAATCGGAACCTGGAACGAGTAAAACCGAAATTATTTTAGTAACCGAAACTGGAACCTTCACTGAGAGAATTATTTATTTAATCCAAGGTGTATTTCGTTTGTGTTAAAGAAACTGCACAGTGAAATATTGATTAAGGGGGAATTCCTTTACCCCAAGGAAAATGTCTGCTGCTACAAATGAAAGATTCCTTGTTGTGACAGTGATTCTCCTCCATGCAATCAGAACTTTACTTTACAGAAAGAAAACTGTCACAAGTAAACGTGTTTCCTTGTTTTTAAAAAAGTTATTTATCTCAGTGTAGAACTCCACATTTTTTTCTCCTTTTGCAAACCGTGGTTCTATAAATTCTCTCGATTACTCACTAATAAGCATGCGAACCGGAACCAGAAAACGGTTGAGTCGAAATTAGTAACCGGAACCGAAACCCAGAACTGGAATTTATCCCACCAATAAGGCGCCGGGACAGAATCTGGAACTTGGAACCAAAATCCATCCCATCCAAAATCCCATTGAGGAAGCATAATGTATTTTTTGTACATTTTTCATCAAAATTTGAATCGGACTGGAACGGGTACGAAAATCGGAACCGAAATTCAGGTAATTCCTGGAATCAAAATACAGGTATACTTGCGCTTTGGAACCGAAAGCAGAACCTGGAACCAAAATCAACTCTACCATGGAACTGGAAAAAAAATCAAAAATTGATTTCGGTTTGAATCCCTATACTCAGAAATCGATAACCCTGATTTTGACCTCTATAGTCCTTACAATCCGGCAACGTTGAATTGCATGCGCCTGTTAAAAGCATTTCAGGTGCGATATTTTATCATATTCGTTCCCGGCCTCAGGTATCATCATTTTTGCTGGTGCTCGAGGCGCGGTACGGTGCGGCGACCCGTTTTAGAGCAAGCGCAGGAGGAGTCCTGTCCTCCTGGGTCCTGGGGTCATTTATCATTTTTTCGGGTGAAATTAGTAGTGCTTTACCTGAAAATGTTTCACTCTCTGAAGGATAAGGAGGAGTCGACTCTGAAAATAAGTAGCCTTCACCGCCTCCTACTATACAAAATGTATGTATGATGTACACATATACACATACATAGATCATAGGTATGGTATATAGTAATTAGTAGTCTCCGAATGAAGTTGCCCCTGAACGCGCTCCATTTAAAAGTCCAATCCGTGTAATGTGTAATAGAGCTTCTATTTACCACCGACAAATCCGTAGAATGGGGCTCTAGCAAACTTTTGCTATAGGGGAGTGAAGAGTTGATTCTTACATAAAAACCTGTAAAAATGACGATTAGTACACTAAAAAATCACGAAATTCGCTCTCAGAATCGGGCTTAATGGTGGAGAGACGCAGGTATCATGGAAGATTCCTATCTAAATTGAGACGTATCTCTGTGTTTCTGTAGAGAAAGTGACATAATAGACAGGAATCTCCCATGATACCTGCGTCGAACCGCCATTACCATCTTGCCGTTATAGTAATTATGTGAGTTTATCACTGAATTTTAGACTTTCTTAGTGTGATTTTCGTGATTTCCGCTGGTTTTAATTTACATCAGATTTAACCATTCCTTTGCTCACAGCGAAAGTTTGCAACTGCCCCATTTAGGAGTATAAATAAGGCTAGAGATTTTATTCCGAAAGGATTTGGGACCGAATAATGTTACGTCCTCATAATCTCGCATGCAAATGATTGGTGAGCACTTGACACCACTCACAGCCTCTTAAACAAAGCAAGGGCGGATCCAGAAATATGACAACCTTGTATTCTTCCCATTTGAACGTATGAGGAAGAATCGATTCTCAAGGGGGCCATGGCCCCTTGACTAATCGATTGTTTCTCACGCATTCAAATGGGAAGAATACACAGTTGCCAGATCGCTGGATCCGCCCATGAAACAGAGCTGCCGTTTCATGTACCAACAAAATCATTTCTACGATCGAAATGGGGCTGTTGCAAAATTTTGCTGTGAGCAAATAAAAAGTCCAATCTGATGTAAAAACCAGCGACAATCAAGCAAATTACACTAGAAAGGTCTAAAATTCAGAAAGAATTTCACGAAACTACTCAGCTATAACGGCAAGATTATAATGGTGGTTCAACGCAGGTATCCCGAGAGATTCCTATTTATAATGTCACTTTCTCTGCGGAAACACATATATATGTTTCAATTTAGGTAGGAATCTCCCATCATACCTGCGTCTCTTCGCCACTAAGCCCGATTTGGAGAGTGGATTTTGTGATTGTTAATGTACTTATCGTCATTTTTACAGGTTTTTTCATGCAAAAATCAACTCGTCAATCCCCTGTAGCAAAAGCTTGCAAGAACTCCATTATATCTCGTTACAAAAAAGCACCAAAACAAGAAAGGAAAAATTCGGAGGTGTTCTTTTTGAAGTACGCAGATAAGGATGGTATCACAAATTTTAGCAAAGAGCAGATAGCAGGTTTTTAAGGCTCTTTTTTCAGCAATTACCTCAATTGAGAATATTTTCTTTCGCCTGATGCTGAAACTTCTCGACCGGTCAGCTTAGCTAGATCCAAGTTGGAAGCAACTCACGGTGTAGCATGGCGCAACATTTTAAGACGAAACAGCGAAAGGGATAAGTGCTAATGCATATTACATAACTTTTATGATATGATGCTTGCATTGTCTTCGATCGTGACGAGAATACTTTAAATGTATAAGTGCTTGGAGTTTTGTTTAGAAAACACTTAAATTAAAAATCTGTGCTGACTTGTCCGAAGCCAGAGATTATCAAACTCGCCGCCAGCAAGGCCGAAGCAATGTTTCGGCGTTCTTTTAAGCAGTGGGCATTTTCTTTACTTCTTTCTCTTCTTTTTCTTTGAGCTGTGATTCTGAATACGTTCGCGTATCTATCCATCGAAACAATCACGTAATTGGAGGCTGAAAAAAAAGTTAACGATCGAGAAGTCATAAAAATCCCGATCAATTTGGAGCAAAGCGGCGTTAAAATCGGACGAAGCGAGGAGAGTGAAAGAAAGAAAATGTGATTTGTGAAAGCTGAGTTGCCAAATCCTGAACTTAAAAAATGTCTGAATTTTTCTTCAAGTTTATGCTGCCATAGGCGGAAAAGTGAGAGAATCAAGTCAATATGAAACTTTTCAAGATTCTCGTCGTATTTTTTTTTAAGTATAATTTTACCTACACGGAAAATAAAAGACTGGTAGAATTTACTATCTGCATAGCTGATTTTCGAGTCTGCTATCAAGTATATGGTAAATGCAACATACCTTGTGGTAAATTAAGATAACATGTTGGAGCGTCTGTATAAGTTCTGATCAGACTTGTTCCTCGGCCTCTCGCTCCTGTTTCCCTTGTCTTGACAGTTTTCTAAAAAAATTTATTTTTTAATTTGCGATTTTTTTTTCTTTTTTCAATATTTGTCTTCTCAATAAAAATATTTTGGACATCAACCTGTTCAAATGGTTCATGGGAGAAGTTTGTTAACGCGACCCATTTCTGAAACAGACAATGGGTCTATTGCGTACTTTTGCTACATCAATATAACTCATTGATTCTAACGTAAAATTCGGCGAAAATAACGATGCGCACATTAAAAACTTTCAAAATCCACTCATTAACTCAGAAAATACCTTCCATTTCAAACAACCCGCGCTACACTAGACACTATATCACCGACTTATAACTACATAGATGGAACCATCTCGTTTATGTAAACATAAAGAGAACTAACAAACATTGGAATGTTTCGTTTAGATGCGTACATTTCTTATATTATTTTGTAATCTTTGATAAACCGAAAAGACCAGACAGAAAATGCAGCCAATAGTTCATGTATTTAGAAGGGAATTCCGTCATTTTGTGTAGTTATGATGTTGTTTACTTAGGCACGGTGGTTCCGTCTATGTAGTAGTATACCGGTGCAAATAGTGTCTAGTGTAGCGCGGGCTGTTTGAAATTGAAGTGATTTCCTGAGTTAATGAGTCGATTTTGAACTTTTTAATGTGCGCATCGTTATTTTCGCCAAATTTTACGTAAGAATCATGGTTCTATATTGTTGTAGCAAAAGTATGCAACAGACCCATTGCTCAGTTTCCTCTTCTGTGACCTCTTTGCAATCTGGCAAAGCTGCGGGAACGGACGGGAGAATTCAGAAGTTTTAATTGCTCAATACGGCCGAAGCTGCCTGGATTCTGCCACTGGCCGGCCGGGCGGCCGGTCGCTCGGTCTTGGCATCGGCAGTCTCGTCAAATCCGATTCGGACTCGATGAAAAAGTCCTTCAAAAAACACAGAGCGCACCCGAGGTATACATATATACTATCTGATCGAAAAACATCGTAATAAAATTCAAACTCTGCACTTGATTTCCATAGATTAGGATCGCCGCCGACTGACTAAAAACGCGGTAGTGACATAAACAGTCAAGACAATGAATAATTGCTTCGGCCCCATGAGCGGGATGAGTCCGGAACCCAGCGTTGTCAAAGTTACACGTGCACGTGATGTTTCGATTATTGATTTGAGTTTGGAGGAAATATTTTATAACAAACTTAAATAACCAAGTTGAACTATGAGCTTCGGTTAGCCGGATTCTATTGAGATATGAGCTAAATAAATTGAATTTTTACTTGATACACTTTTCACAAACTGAAAAAAAGCGATAATCATAATACCAGATTCTAGTCATTTTACCAGAAGCACAACAATTTGTGAACGACAGAAAGTCTAGTACTTTGATCAGAAAATTCTAGTGTTAATATCAGATATGGTCATAGGTTGGAATTTCTTAACAAATTTCAAGAATTACGGTAAGAACACTAGAATTCTGGTAATTGTACTATCCCTCACATAAGTTCACATATTGTCTTGCTTCTGGTAATCTTTTTTTGTCAGTTGCAGAAGTCAGGTGATTATTTTCCTCATGCAACGTAATTTTGGAGTCATTAACCCTTTCAGACCTGAATATCCTTTTTTTCAGGAACGGATTTTTGATCAACATTGTTGATCTCAGCGCTGTTTCCTCATCTAAATTGATGCGCATATTGTATTTTTTTGTTTTCCATAAGACTACATGTTATTCAAATGTCCATTTGAATGGACTCCAGGTATGAAAGGGTTAAAGATTTGCAGAAGCATTTAGAAACAACACTTTCCTAATTAATATTCCAGTCAGTATAGTTTTGCTTCACTATTAACAATTTTAAGAGCTACTGATTATTTTCAAATTAAATTTGGGTAGAATTTGAAATTACTTTACGATTTTCCAACTTCTTTCATTTTTTTTTTTTTTTTTTTTTTTTTTTTTAATTTTTAATTTCAATACATCTTGTTATTTTCAATGTTTCAATACTTAATGTTTGGACTGAAAGACTCATCGTCTCGATTTCAGTGGCGGCTCGTGCGATTTTGGCAAAGTTGCTTTTCCTCCATTTAAACGAATGTAAAACAATCGATTCTCCAGGAGGCTGTCAACCCCTTCAAGATTCGATTATTTTACATAGGTTTAAATGCGGACAAATCGCACGAGCCGCCACTGCTCGATTTATTTTAACAAAAAATGGGCTTGTCATGTTTTATTGAAGCCACCAAATAAAAGTTTACAATCATTTTTCATAACGTACATTTTTGACGATTTCTTATAAGATTGGAGCATGCTTGATATTTGCGTAGATTCATTTCTATAGTAATTCAACGAGATAAATTATGAATGAATCAACAACGGCAACGCTGAAAGGCTCATTAATGAATGCAAACAAACACAGATTTATAATGACACACAAGCGAAGTGGTACGACACTATTCTATTTTTGCGATTGTTTCAAGAGATATGTATCTCACAATCAGTTGTTCGTACTACTGATGAAGCAAGGATAGAATACTTGTCAAAATGCTCCAGGAAAGGGGTAAAGTACATGAGAGGGGGGGGGGGAGAAATAACCGCGGGAAAAACAATCCCACTCCTCCGTATTAGGGTGATTTATTGTAATTGCGGGGGGATCGAATTTAAATTTCAAATCCATGCCCTTCCTCACTGAGACCGGCGATTAATTTTGAATGTAATGAACGATTTTTCATCTTACAACATATTGTAAATTACTCGGCAAATGATTTATCCGACAGACACGATTTATGATTTGAATAGATCTGGTACAATTTGGCACTGTGCGCTTAACCCGCGCTTTATAAACAAGGAAGTTGTAGAAAGTTAAGGAAAATCAAACGGTGGTTTCTCTGGTTTTTGCAATTAATTATTTCGTAAAAACCAGCGAAAATGACATTGATTATTAATTAATCGAATTTTTCAATTCAACAATGATTCCATCGGTTGAGAAAAGATTACACAGCTCAGTTCAGTGTATATGACTGTACTGCAAGAAAATACTCTGATTTGTAATCTTTTCTCAATCGGTGGAAAATCCGATAATTAATTAAAATTTCCGCAAGTTTTTTAAAGTTAATGACGACGCCACCGGTTGAGAAACCGTTGCAGATGCGAGTATTTTCGTGCATTACAGTCTTGCACTGAACTGAACTGTGTAATATTTTCTCTACGGATGGAATCACCGGTGAATTGAAAGATGAGATTACATCAATTATATACGCAAAACAGCAGCGCTAGAAGATTCATATCTCTCTATAATCTGAGAATTTCCTCTGTGTGTTTCCATAGAGAGATACAGAGAGAGACAAATTATAATATAGATAGGCATCTCCTATGATGACTGCAATCTGCAATCTGCATTATACAGCTCCGTCATCTCTGTTTCTTTGTCCTGTGGAATTTGCGCACAAGTTAAAATGAAACCTACAAGAGAGAATTGACGAACGCTTATTCGAGAAATCCGGGAGGCTTTCAGATATACTTTTCCGTCCCCCAGAAATCCATAAAGAGCAGGATTTATAAATTATACGAGAAAACTGTCGAGTGGGTGGCTCTCTATACGTATTCTACTCAGAGTGCGTGAAAGAATCTGCTATACTTGCTGTGTACAGGGTGTTTCACAAAACCTGCTCACTATGGTTTTCTTGAACAGGTGACCATAAAAAAATTAGTCAATCCCCCAAAAACCAAAAGTTGAGTTGTGCCAGTATTTTTAAATGAAACTTCCAGGTCCGAGTTACTATGAAACCGATTTTTCTATTTTTCTATTTTTTTTTTTTTTTTTTTTTTTTTTTTTTTTTTTTTTTTTTTTTTTTTTTTTTTTTATGATCACCCGCTCAAGAAAACCTCAGTGAGCAGGTTACGTGAAAAACCCTGTATACAGCTCAAAAAAAGGGAGAAAATCCTGCTTTGAATCCTTCTATAAACGGGACTGATGAGTATACGATTAAGTAATAAAAATAGGACTGGCTCGACTGCACAATGAGCACGAAATGACAACGTGAACAATAAAACATTAACTTCAGCACCAAATTAAGGGAGCGGTCCGTTGACTCTCTCAGCTCTCCAGCAGAGAGAGTTATACGGTCCTGCGTTGTTGCGTTGGTGGCCAAAGGAGGTGGACGGTCATAAAATCTTAAGGAACAAAAATTAGTTTAAATTATTTTAATTGCCTCGGAAAAAAAAGTCAGATGTAACGGTTTTCGCTCTCAATCCAAGAGTGGTGCCCTGCCCGAGTATAACAAGTTGAACTTTACTTAAACCTACGTCTTTGGACTTTACTCATGAGAGTGATGACCAATTTAAAAAGAAGATGAGATGCGGAAAGATACTTTACGGGCACACTCAGAGAAGACTCAACGGGCAAACATCGTGACTTTACATGTCTGACAGTGGGCGAAACGTTTCCATAATTTGGGCACTGTGGATATCAAGGCTCAGGAACACGATCATTAGGTTTGAAATATTGTAATGACGCAAATAAATAAATACATCACTAAACAATATACATCATGCTTCAAAACCTGATTTTCCAAGATATGACGTAAAGGCTATGGCTTTATTGGCTTTGTACAAATACTACAAAAATCTCTAACTTGAGAAGGCTGGAGGTAATGGAACATGTGTCAAATTTGTTCAAAATTGAACATCCAGACTGGAGTGGAGCATGCTGGGAAAATTTTCTGGTGAATTGAAGAAATACCGCCCCTACTCATACCCGGCTGCTTCTTTTGAAAAAGTGGGGTTGGGGTTCGTCTTGGTACATGTAAGCTTATGGAATGCTTATGGCGTTATCGAGGATTTGGTTGGTTTTTTTAATGTTCAACCAAAATTGGAAAAGTACGTCAGTAATGAAAGTTTATGGCTTAGTTACTTCCTCAAAGCAGCAAAAGAGTTGGTAATCGTGTTTTGAGAGGATCAATCTCGATTTGGCATTTCATCAATATTTCATTCTCCATAAGCGTACGTAGACCAAGACGACCCTAACCTCAAAGAAGCAGCTTGGTATGTTTAGAAATGGTATTGGTTGAAGCTAAGCGTGCCAGGAAATATCTCATGGTTTAGAGAAACAATCAAAGAATACAATCATCTTCAGTGACGTAGCGTGCCATTTGACAACGTTGCAGTTCGTCAAATTAAACCCATGAAAAAGCTCGAACCATTAGATGTTCGGTGAACACCTTTATATTCGACCTTTTAAGTTGGGTTTAAATGGACGCAATGCAACGTTGCCAAATTGCACGCTACGCCACTGATCATCCTCTGAGACACTGTTTCGTCTACAAATTAACATGTATTAACAAAAGAAAACGAAGCTCGTGTGCTCGAAGCATTATTGATTTGTCTTCTTGTAACCTGGTCGTAACGGAATAATATACGTAATAAAACACAAATCATGGCCAAAAATTTCAAAAATGATGAAAAACTTTTAGAGTTGGTCAGACTAAAGTTTGGAGATACAAGAAAGCCAAAAAAAAAAAAAAAAATACAAAAAAAAAAATAATAATAAAAAAAAAAAACTTTAAAGTCTTTAAAGACCAACTTTAAAGGTTTTTCATAATTTTTTAAAGAAAACCATAGTAATGCCGAAGCCAAAGGAGAACTTGACGATGAGGATTAAGAATAATGACTCCCCCCCAACCCCTCCAACAACTTCAGTCAACGGCAATTAAAAGTGTCCACTCGACTGGAAAAACTATCAAGAAAAATCTACAGTCTGAAGCACGACTGCACGCAGACTCGACCCGGGTATACCAAACACAGACGTTGCTCAACATTCAACAACTCATGACTCGGCGTCGACAACACGTGAACACGTGACACAAACACACGAGGGACAGACCAAAGACCCGCCAACGAGCATGGTTTCAGCCACAGAGCTGAACAGAGAGCTAAGGGAGAAATTAAACAAGTGGATAAAATAATAGACGGGAAACACTTGAAAACATTAACGCAACACTAATACAGACTGAAGATAGACCCACACACTATAAGAGATCACTCTCCATCGACGCCTTAGTTCAGAGAAAAGTTCACTGATCCTGTATTTTAAAACAATGTAAAATTAATATTTTTGTAAATTTGGCAGCGTTGACTAATATACACGCTCACGCATAGTACCAGCAACTACCACTTCAACAACGGTACACAGTGGAGAGAAAAACAGTTTTTTTGGACTATCATCAGACATGACGAGACGAGGCAAAGGCGGATCCATCCAGGGGGCTGATCAATGGTGAGGCGTGCGATTTTTTCCCCTATTTAAACACATTAGAAAGGTCGAAATGCCTGGTCATCGCCGATGACCGGAGCGTTCGACTTTTTTGGTGAATTTAAATGGAGAAAATTCATTGTTGCCAAATTTCACGCTTCGCCACTGGGGCTGCTCTTTCGAACGAGATGGGACGAAACAGCGGGAATCGATCATTTCCATCGGTTTAAACGGAGTCACGTGATAGATTTGAAGTCGTTTGAGTCGTTCATTGCAGAAAAATGACTCCTCCGGCCATCGGATGACCTCTAAATCTGTCACATGACGCCGTTTAAACCATTGAGATTAATGGATTCTCGCTATCTCGTCTCGTCTCGTAGACGCCTTTGGTCTCAAATTAAATCCCATTGTTCCGAAGATGAGATTTTGGCCCTATATACAACAAGTCCAATGGGAATTCCGCGTAATGACGTCACTACGTTCAAGACTTTTTACAACTTCACACGTATGTGTATCACCAAAACCGGGACACTTAGGAAAAAACCAAAGGCACCATTGTTCTAAGCTCATCAAGTACTATAATTATCTTTATAAAAAAATACACAATTTCAGACCCTTGCCTTGCAACTGCCCCATTCGGGTGAGTATGATTTTATTGCAGGCCTATCTTGCTTGAAAGATTTTGAACAGCAAAGTGTCTAAACAAAGTCAGACTCGTCACACTGTGCGGAAGGATTTTTCTTGCCTAAGACTTGTTCCGATACACGAGGCAAGCTGATAGAAGGAAGAAAATAATAGGAAAAAGAGGAGTATAGGGGGAGAGAGAGAAAGAGAGAGAGAGAGAGAGAGGAGGAGAGAGAGAGAGAGAGAGAGAGAGAGAGAGAGAGGGAGAGAGAGAGGAGAGAGAATGAACAGCGGCAAATCAACGGGAGAGGAAAGGCCTTTAAAGCTTGAAGCCACTTGAGTTGACATCATAAAAGACACTTACCAGCGAGCGATTATTACTGTTACCAAGCAATGGCGGCGCGGGCGAACCTAGGGAGAGGGTGGGGGAGGGAGGGGGGAGGGAGAGGGAGGGGGAGGGAGGTGATGCGTATACATAGAAACGACTGCGTTTCATTTTGTTTATTCTTACAACGGCGAAGAGGTGAACAGTGACGCGGTTATATTCATTAGAGTGATACTAGAGAATTCCTGATGAATTGACATGACACCAGAGTGGAAGCAGGGGGGTGTGGGGGGAGTCAGGGGGGAGCAGATCTCCCCCGCCCCCTTTATGCTCAACGATGCGCTTAAGAATGATCAGCTACCGCGAAAGAAAAGGTTAAAGTCCGCGCAAGCTATAAGAGAAAATAGCTTTGTAAGAAAATGAAAAAGTGATAGGTCATAGAAATTGATGATCTCACTTTGCGGTCTTGCTTTGAACGCACGATTTCCGTTTTCTTTTGTTTGTTATACACGCCGATAAGTAGTGCGATACTATACTATACGGTACTCGTTGTCTGTGGCGTAGCATGCAATCTGGCAACGTTGTACACAGAAAAAAACAGAAACATTCCGCTTTGGTAGCGCTAACGAAACCTTATAGGTAGACCCTGCAACGGACTTTAGTAGAGCGAACCAAATTTTTGGCTCACCCATCAAAGTCTCTTTAGTTGAGCATAGAAAACCTTTGGTTAGCTCTACGAAAGTCTTTTGCCGGGCAGTCTTCATCTCTCTCTTTTCTCCATTAGGAACGTAAGTTAGACAAGGATGGACAAGGGGATAAAACCCCCTCTTTCTGTCCTTTTCCTACTTATCCATTCAAATGGGAAATGAGAGAGATGGAAGAGATCCTGGTTGCGCCAGTGTTGCCGGGTCATCGTACACGGAATCACATCCTTCGCCCTTCCCTGTTACATGTTTCTGATACGTTTCAGTTTCTTTATTCTGCAAATCCTGTGATTCTGTGCTTAGAGAAAGTATCAAATCAGACTGAAATCTCCCATGATACGCCATTTTGAACCGCCGTTACGATCTTGCCGTTATAGCAGTTTAGTGAGTTTATAATTAAATATCAGACTTTCTAGATGATTTTCGTAATTTTCGCTGGCCTTTACAACAAATTGGACTATCTATTTGCTTGTAGCAAAAGTTTGCTAGAGCCCCATTGCATTTAACTCTTTCACCTTGAGTCTATTCCACTGGACATTGGAATAACATTGAATATTATGGAAAACATAAAAATACAATATGCGCTTCAATTTTGATGAAGAGACAGCGTTAAGATCAACCATATGTTGGTCAAAAATCTATTTAGTGTTTCTAAACAAAAATTATTTCAGGTTTGAAATAGTTAATGAAAAAATAATTTTTCTTCTCGTTTGTTGAACCAATGTTAGAGAGCTCTGAACGGTAATTTTCACTTTCCTCGCTCATTCCTCGCTCGTTCCAATCTGTAAGACCCGTCTGTCTATCGAACATAGATTTATTGGCTATTGATTTATCAATCGGTGATTCTCTGCTTCAATTTCGCACTACACCGCTTTCAGACCGATCGGAATGAAACCGACTCCGCCGCGCGCCGCGTGGCATTTCGCCGCCCCGCGTTCCTCGCGAAGTCTCCACCCCTCTCTCCATCGAAGTCCTTCAGCTGAAACGATTTCTATGTCCGAGAAGTCACCGGTTCGATCATAGTTTGGATTCCTTTTAGGCTCCCGCAGCCTTTTCAGTGTTGAGCAATGTTGCCAAACCTCTCACAATTAAACGAACATTATTTATACCATTCAGATGTTGGCCTTTGAATGAACGTTTTATTTTAATTTAAATATGGCAACACTGTCCGGTTATTTTGTGCAATCGCGGCAGAAGCGACAGCAGAGTCATGAGAAGGAGCCGAATTCCAGTTGCTTTTCATCAGTGTTGCCTAATTTTGCAGGATATTAAAAAAAATTGTACTAAATCAAATGGAAAAACGCGTATGATTTTACTCTAAATGGCAGCCTTCACTCAGTCTTCGAGATTCAATGTGCTCTTGTCGCACAATGATACAAATTTCGAAATTTGTCTGCCATTGCAAATAAATTTTTGATAATTATAAGACCAGCAACCTAAATTTGTTTTTTTTTTGTTTGGTTTGTTTTTGTTTTGTTTCTTGTTTTTTAAGTATGCGTTTAGCCAAAGAAATGTGCAAGATATGAGTTCAACTACATATTGGACTACTTACTATATGCCCAGGCTGATCACGCAGATTTATTTTTTCTTCACTTTTGATTTATAGACATCAAAATTTCAGCATTTTAACTAATTTGTGCCTTAATTTTTTGTTTTTTTGCAGGTGAGTTTCTTCTCAGTGTTTTAACGTGAAGAGCGATTCTGGCGTGTTATCAGCAGTGAGTTTTTTGTTTGTTTTTGTTTTTTTGTTTGTTTTGTTTTTTTTAACGCTTTATTTGAAAAAAAAAATTGTTTTTATTGCGACTTTTTGTTGCCAAAACTGAAATAATTTTTTTCTGCTTTTATATTTTTTTTTTCTAATTTGAATTTACAATTAATTCCGTCGGAAATTACAATAACTTAAACTTGAAGTTATGAATTATAATTTTCTAAACTAAAAAAAAAAAAAAAAAAAAAAAAAAAAAAAAAAAAAAAAAAAAAAAAAAAATGAGATTCCCCATTCTTTCTTAATTTATTTATTTATTTTTTTTTTCTTATGTTTTTTTTTTCTAATTTTTTTTTTCTTCTTTTTTTTGTTATTACAGTGACACCCTCTGCTTATTAGATTTTCTCTGATATTTTCTACTGTTTGCTTCTTTTCGGTTTACCGAAGTTTTTCAATGAAAGTTTTGGTCATTCACCGTCACGCGTGAAACTATCGACTGAAACTCGATAATTTGTTCCAAAATTGAACGAGGGAACTGATTAACCCTCTACCAGGTTAGTTAAAAAGACGCCATCTTCCGTTTAAATAGGGAAGGTAGTTAACTGTTCGTACTCGGGGGAGTTGAAATTGCATATATGACGCGTTGAAGGCGCCGTATCTCTAAGCGTTTTCATCGCTAATCGCATTTATCCGGAATGAAGACTGAATCAATATGAAATAGACTAGAGGAGAAAAACGAATAGACCCGGGCTTGGTCCATAAAGGGTTAATAAACCACTTTTCATTGAACGACTGAAAATGTAAAAAAAAAAAAAAAAAAATGTTGCATTCATGTACAACGGAGACGTGAAATTGTCCATCGATCGTTGCGATGGAAGTCCACGGTGCGCGCTGGAATCGATCGCCGCGTAATTGAAGGGAGAAAAACAACTCCGATCGAAACGCTTTTTATCGACTCGTAATTAAAATTCTTCGATTCTCTCTTCAACTGCCTGTCACATTGCCTCACTGTTGCCGGTTTTTGAAAAATGACGGCCTGTTTCGAATTTTGAAAAATTGAGTCCGAGTCCTCCTCCGCGACCCTCCGTGCCTCAAAGGAATGAAGTCAGATGGTTTCAATCGATAAGGGAACTGTACCTTTTGTCTCAAGAATTTAGCTCCCCCTCCCTCCCCTCTCCAATTTCCTCTCCCCCCCCCCCATTATTTTTGTATCCAAACTATCCTCGATAGAACTAAAAAGGAGGTGGAGATAAATGAGGAGAAGTGGATGGAATTTGTTTTTTTTTTTCTTAACCCATTTATGCCCAGAATTATTTGGAATATTTAGGTGTTTTTCTCAGGAAACACAATTTGAGAACTGAAAACACGAAAAAGTTAAAAACAGACATTTTTCGGGGCAGCTAAATTTTACGAGCTAAAAACTCCCAAAATTGGTTTTTTAGTGAAATTGGTCCTACTTGACTGACATTTGATCTCTAACGACCCACTGGTATATATGGGTTTTAAAGATTTCTAATCAAACTGACAACACTGTCACCGGTATTCAATCACCGATGAATGTTTTGAGAAAGAGACAAGACCGCAAAAACCGCATCTAGCTGAAATTATTGTCTATGAAGCGTAACTATCTTCTCCGTTTTCTTTATGTCTGTTTCTACAGCCAAGAGAGTGCAGGCTGCACTCAGGCAGGGGCAGGTGTTGTGTTAGTTTTTGCCCGCAAAGCCATCGATTTTACATGAGAAATGGAGAAAGGTGATTGAATTATGGGGGGGAAAAAACAGTTGAAAGTGGGACGGAAATTAAAGAGGGAAATTTGAAAATCCATACACAGTCGTGAATATTGAAACTGTTGAACTCTATAATATCTGAACTACTAATCGCAGAAACCAAAGTAGTTGAGCTATAGTTAAACGCGTGCAGTGTCAAGCAGTGCAGTTAAGCGAAACGTATCCAAAACCTAACAAATGATTATTTTTATTTACCCAGTTTACAAGCTGGAATCTGTTTCGTTTGTATTGGGGCTCTTGCAAACTTTTGCTGTGAGCAAATGAATAGTCCAATCTGATGTAAAACCCAACAAAAATCACAAAAATCACACTAAGCAAGTCTAAAATTCAGTAATGAACTCACATAACTGCTTTAACAGCAAGTTTGGAATGGCGGTTCAACGCAGGTAAGACCATTGAACCATGGAAGATTCCTGTCCATTATGTCACTTTCTCCACGGAAACACAGAGATTTGTCTCAATTTAGATGGGAATCCCCATGATACCTGCGTCTCTCCGCCATTAAGTGCGATTCTGGGAGTGAATTTCGAGATGTTTTAGGCTGCCCCAGGAATGATTGGACTTGACTTGACAACACCGTAGCTTGGAATGAAAACATCAGCTTCCATCCACATGTAGGGCAACCTGATTGGTCAGGAGCAGTAAGAAGCTGATGTTTTCATGAAAACCATAGAAGTGTCAAATCCAATCTTTTCTGGGACAATCTATAGTGTACTCGTCTTCATTTTCACAGGTTTTTGTGCAAGAAGCAACTCTTCAATCCCTTATTATAACACAAGTTTGAAAGAGCCCCATTATCTGTAACAAATTTTTGCGATTTTACGAATTTGCAAGTCTTATTATTAGTCATCAGTTAGGAAACATATGATCTGTGTTTCAGAAGTACGAAAAAAGAAAAAGAAAAAAAAAAAAAAAAAAAAAAAAAAAAAAAGCTGATGTTTTCATGAAAACCATAGAAGTTTCAAATCCAATATTTTCTAAGATGACCTATAGTGTACTCGTCTTCATTTTCACAGGTTTTTGTGCAAGAAGCAACTCTTCAATCCCTTATTATAACACAAGTTTGAAAGAGCCCCATTATCTGTAACAAATTTTTGCGATTTTACGAATTTGCAAGTCTTATTATTAGTCATCAGTTTGGAAACATATGATCTGTGTTTCAGAAGTACGAAAAAAAAAAAAAAAAAAAAAAAAAAAAAAAAAAAAAAAAAAGCTGATGTTTTCATGAAAACCATAGAAGTTTCAAATCCAATATTTTCTAAGATGACCTATAGTGTACTCGTCTTCATTTTCACAGGTTTTTGTGCAAGAAGCAACTCTTCAATCCCTTATTATAACACAAGTTTGAAAGAGCCCCATTATCTGTAACAAATTTTTGCGATTTTACGAATTTGCAAGTCTTATTATTAGTCATCAGTTTGGAAACATATGATCTGTGTTTCAGAAGTACGAAAAAAGAAAAAGAAAAAAAAAAAAAAAAAAAAAAAAAAAAAAAAAAGCTGATGTTTTCATGAAAACCATAGAAGTTTCAAATCCAATATTTTCTAAGATGACCTATAGTGTACTCATCTTCATTTTTACAGGGTTTTTATGCAAGAATCAACTCTTCAATCCCCTATAACACAAGTTTGAAAGAGCCCCGTTGTCTCTAACAAATTTTTGCGGTGTTACAAATTTGCAAGTCTTATTATTAGTCATCAGTTTGGAACTATATGATCTGTGTTTCAGAAGAAAAAAACAAACAAAAAACAAACAAAAAACTGGAAGATACAATTGAAACACCGTGTCACTGTCGCTCTCGCTTGTAGACGGGATGGCATGATCGAGGAATATCATCGGAGCAGCAGTGAAAAAATACTACAGGTTGTAGAGGGAGGGGGGAGGGTGACAGGCAGCGGTAGTGTGCTATTTAATTAAACACGAGAATACGCGGTACGCGAAATGGGTTCAACAGGTGTGGTCGACCGCTCACAAGTCAGAGGGAGAGCCGCCAACTCGGACTGCTCTATTGAGCTCGGCTCATTCGCTTAATATATCGAAACGAAACCGAAAGGGGATTCTGCATTGGATTCGCCGACACCCCCCCCCCCTTCCACCACCACAACACAGGGTCTCCCTATTACACCTACCATCCCTTCCCCCATCCCCCACCTGTATATAGATCTGGGGGACGGACTCGCGCACGTTAACCTATTGCGGTGAGCGGTGTGTATCGAGTGTCTGCTGCGTGCATTAGCGGATCCTGGAAAGTGTCTTTCTCTCTCTCTTTTCCCCATTAGAACTCATGCGTTAGAAAAGAAAAGAAGAGGGAGCGAAAATCACGTGACTGCCCCTCTAATCCGTCCTTTTCTAACACACGGGTTCTAACGGGAGAAGAGAGAGAAGGACAGATTCCTGGATCCGCCAGTGGATGATTCGTGGTTTTGCTGCAGTTTTTCCAATCGTTTTCGGCACGTAGGCGGATGCTGGACTTTGTGTTTCTCTCTCTTTTTAGTCATTTGATTACGTGTGTTGGAAAAGGAGAATATAGAGAGGACGGTCATGTGACTTCAGCCTCCCTATCTCCATCATTTTCTTACGCACGCGTTCAAATATAGGAGGAGAGAGAGTGAGAGAGAGAGAGAGAGAGGGGGGGAGAGAAATTTCACATCGGGAGAACTCGAGCACAGGTCGCGAATTTCTTGTTAGATTTCGATGCGATAAGTAAGTAGCGGAGTGGAGTTTCTCGTATTCATCTGAACCAACCAGTACCGGGATCGACTCATGTTTCTCATCTCTTTGTTTGAGTCGTTATGTTAGTTGCTGAAGCGAAGCGGCCTATCTTCGTTTTTTGTGTGTCAAATTGAGTTTTTATACAGCATAGTTCTAATGATTCTGTTATCCGTGCAATATAACATGGTAAAAATTTGAAGATTAAAAACTGTGGACTGCTGCACAAGTCAACGATGTATAGATAGGCTGATACTTGTTTTTAAGTCCTATCTCAAGTTGTAATAGTATGGACGATCTGATTCTGGTTTGGTTGTCTCGTATTTTTTTTATTACCTTAAATCAAAAATATTAATTAATCCAGCGGGTATTGGTGTTAAAAGAAAGCGCAAGTGTTTTAGAGTAGCTATTCGGACACAGAATTCCAATATAAGTATCCAGGTGAGGAAATTTGGCTTTTTTCTGTCTTGTGTCAGTTTCTTTGTCGAGCAAATCCTTCCAGAAGAAACAGTTATATTTTATATAGATTTCTGTATCGAGATAGCTATACTCACCCCTCGTGCTTCTCGACTTTCGAAACTTTTGCGTTTGCTAGTACGTAGGTTGCTAGTTCGTCACATAATTTAGAGTTTTATAGGTTATGAGAGGATTTAAGGATAACGTAGACTTACGAAATGGCGTTGAGCTTATTTCCACCGGGGTTGCAACGCACTGTAATCTGTTTACAGTTTTAAAAACACCGAGCTTTAGGATCGAAGCTTATCCAAGGGAACTTGGACAAAAAAGCAAAATAAAATCAGGCGAGTTTACAGCCCAGTAATAAATCTTGTTTCGATTAGAGGAGCGCATATGTTCTTGTAACCTTTGAGTTGGAGCGAAAAAAAAAAAGAGGTAAGCCTCATTATTATCAAAGATTACATTACTACTGCACTACACCACGTATCAAAACTTTCTACATGGTGATTGAATCGCGCCCTAATTTTGGGTGTCATGTTGAGCGCATAATCGACGAATCGAGTGCACTTTTTCTCGCCTTTCAGAGTAAATACCACGAATCCTTCCTGTTTATTTATTTAATCCTTTTTAAACAAAAAAGTAAAATGCAGGAAGTCGGACAAAGACTTATAGACGTGTTATGTAGGGCCAAAACAAAATAACCAGATATTTTTTTTTTTTTTTTTTTTTTTTATGAAGCCCGATAAGGACCCGATCGGTAATTTGAGAAATCAAGCTCACTCGGATACCATCGAAGTTCAAAATGCATTCGGTGTACGCAATCGTTTTGATGACATTAACACAATTCATGTGAGTCACACACAGATACAACAGTACTGCAAACAGTGAGTTCGTATATATGGGGATAACAGTTACGCCATTGTCGTCTCAACGAGCTATAGGAATAGAAAGGATTTGTGAGCATTGGCGGATACAGGGGGGGGGCGAAGGGGCGATCGCCCCCCCCCCCCGTTCGGCCTAAAAAGAGGGGAGAGGAAGGGGGAAAGCAAGAGCGAAAACAAAAAAAGGGGGTCATTTAGGGGCGAAAATCCCTAGTTCGCCCCCTCCCCCGTTCACGAGGACTGGATCCGCCACTGTTTGTGGGACGTGGTTTTGAAACTTCAAGAGGTGTAGCAGGTAGCCACGATAATCTCTCTCGGCCATTTTCACTGTTAGTCCAGTCGCCAAGTACTTTTTTCGGGAAAAAATTCGGAGAAAGCTGGAATAGGGCTTAAACGACTCTACTAGGTGTCAGTAGTCACGGACTAATTTTGCACCAAAATCCAGTGGCGGCTTTGGCCGCCATCTTGAAAATAAGGCCTAAAAATCGCTGTTTTTCCGATTTTCGGCGAATATCTCATAAAGTAACACTTTTTGGGGTAATATACCTCTATATTAAATTAAAGATGAAAAAATTTGCAACAAAAAAGGTTCTATGCATTTTTTATTGACGAGCAGCCGTTTCGAAGTTATGAGCGGTGTAAACATTGACAGTTTTGGAGCGGCGGCGGGAATCCTCGATTATCGGCCGCGCGCTTGCAGGTATCGCGGTAGCAACTTCTTCCTATAGTAACTGTTTTGAGTATTTTATCACCATTGAACCTTTTAAGGACTAAGTAAATAGTTTTACTTGACTTTTTCTCCTTCAGTTCAATTTTTTGTGCTCATAAAACAAAATATTACTCACAATCAAACCTAAAGTGGTGCAAGTACATATACATTGAAAACAATCTCATCCGATCTCTCTCTCTCCCTCTCCCTCTCTCCCTCTCTCTCTCTCTCTCTCTCTCTCTCTCTCTCTCTCTCTCTCTCTCTCTCTCTCTCTCTCTCTCTCTCTCTCTCTCTCTCTCTCTCTCTCTCTCTCTCTCTCTCTCTCTCTCTCTCTCTCTCTCTCTCTCTCTCTCTCTCTCTCTCTCTCTCTCTCTCTCTCTCTCTCTCTCTCCTATTCCCATTGGTTTCTTATAAATTCACTCATCCCACTTCCTTACCATGCCCTGCCCTCCTCCCTCCATTCTTTCACTCCCATTTCAAACACATACCATTCCACCTACCCCTTCTTCAGCCCTCTTCACCAATAAGTCCAAGCTTGAAATCAAAGATAATGCAAAAGAAAGAGAATAAAGCAGATAAACAGCAATTTCACTATTTTTTTGCTTCATAATAAGCTGTCTCATGATTAAATTATTATATACGATCGCTGAAATTCAAAGTTATTTATTGACAATTAATCTGTGCAAAATTGAAACAGATAAAAATACTATAAAATAAGTATAAAATTCATTGTATAAATTTTATGAAAAAAGATGATAAAAAAAGGTAATACTGTGCAAAGGTAGAAAATTGGATACTGAAATCAGTTTTAAAAATAATTGAAGAATATTTTTCTAATAATATGTGTATTACAAGTGTAAAAATCATATCAATCTGTCATTCAATCGTCATTTTCATTATCTGATGAAAGAATCTCCATTGCATTTGAGCTTGAATTGCCATGGCAAGACTTGCATAATACAGAACATACTAAGCCTGCCTTACGACACCCACAAGTGGTACTGCAACCCTTAGTACACTTGCATGAAATAAGCTTCAAAAGCTCAAGTGGAGCAGATTCCTGCGACATTGGGATTGGCAAAAGGCCGATTTTAGACTCTTGCTGCCAACCCCATTCAGTTGCAGGTTTTTCATTACCGTACCACTTTTGTATTTGATGATAGGTTCTAAAGCTATGCAAACGTGCTGCATCACTGGTTGGTGGTAACGTTGCCAAATTTGGGAGACTTTTAGTAATTGACTGAGAAAAACATTGATATCTTAGTTCGTCCAAAGTTTAGATGTCTTTAGCACCGTAAAGAGATAATAAAAATTGCTGTCCAGCTGACTCAATATCTTCTGGGGAAGCATTTGAGTTTTTAAAAATTCAAACCATACCTTCTGCAATTTTGTTTCTTTTTTCCAAATGGCCGAAACATTTCATTTTGCCCTGTCTGAAAATTGAGGATGTAAAGTCACACCCTGTGAAAGCATGTAAAAACATAATGTTTCTTTTTAACTCGTGATCTAAACTTGGCTCGTACAATTTTTCTTTGACCTTACCTTTTCCAGGCTTTAAAAAGAAAATATTTTTACGAGATTTACATAAAGCTGCCATTATGACTAATAGGTCAGAATCTTCACCTACAATCACTACTGGTCCAGAGTCTTTTGACGCTTGGATCGCAGTATTCACGATTAACGTATCAGCGTCTTCTAACGCTTGCCTAACTTCATAGCCGTTTTTAGTGAATCGAGCGCAAAGCATTGTTATGAGTCGGCATTTATTCTTCTCATTGCTTAAGAATTTCCCTTGCGATACTGATGATCTCATATTTTCGTCAAAGCGGATCTCTGCCGAGGATGACATTTTTGATCTGCGCAGGCGCTCAGCCGTTTTAGTACCTACTTTTAACGGTCGCGTCTTCTGGATAACCATCGAAAACTATGATTGATTAGGGCAAATAATGACGTTTGACGTAACCAATGTACCTGTTTACAATACCATAGTATAACTCTTGCTGTTACCAGACGATTTTATGAATGAGAAAACCGCCGTCTATTACGTGTACCACATTTCTCAGATCAATTTTCCTTTCTACAGGATTAAAAATCTTATAGATGACTGATTTCAGAGTTTAAAAATTCTGAGTTTTAAAAATACTTGACATACAATTTTAATTTCCTCCATGAAACGAACTAAATAATAATTAATCGCGTCGGATGTACGACCGCCCAGAGTTCTCGACAGAGAAAAACTGAGGGTGAGAAGACTATACATGCCCAAGAACATTGAAGGAATTAATCAGAGGAATTCTTTCAAAAATTATTGCTGACGAGAGAATCATATTGATAAGAAATCCTTGGATCCCTCGCAACCGCAAAAGCTGGCTCCGCGAGTTGCGTCTATGCATGCGTTGCGCGGCGCCTTAGAAGATAAGATTTTACGAGTTAGCAACTGAGTTTATTCTTGGAAAGCAGGAAGAGCGAAGACACAGCACTTGGCCATAGAATAATATTTTTCGTAAGTAGCGGAGAAACAGCGACGACTCGTGATTTTCAATAAATCGAATCATCCTCCATTCCAACACATGCGAAAGAATCGATCTTTTGGCGGCTCAATTGAACCACCATGCGATCGATACTTTTCCAAGGTTTAAATGGAAGAACAACGATAGCTCAATTGTACACATGCCACCGTTGGGGAGAAGAACATAATAATTAAATAATGGGAAAAAAACTCGTGTCGTACTTACCGGCAGCTCCTCAAACTTATATAAGATAGGCGGCCCAACAAATTTTCCTAAATATTTATTTTAAATCATTAATATTGAAGGAAAAATGGCGAGATAAAAGTAAGTATGTAGTCTTAAATATGTTCAATAATGATAGAATACTCAAGACAGTCACAACTCACAAGGAAGAAGTTGCTACCGCGATACCTGCAAGCGCGCGGCCGATAATCGAGGATTCCCGCCGCCGCTCCAAAACTGTCAATGTTTACACCGCTCATAACTTCGAAACGGCTGCTCGTCAATAAAAAACGCATAGAACCTTTTTTGTTGCAAATTTTTTCATCTTTAATTTAATATAGAGGTATATTACCCCAAAAAGTGATACTTTATGAGATATTCGCCGAAAATCGGAAAAACAGCGATTTTTAGGCCTTATTTTCAAGATGGCGGCCAAAGCCGCCACTGGATTTTGGTGCAAAATTAGTCCGTGACTACTGACACCTAGTTGAGTCGTTTAAGCCCTATTCCAGCTTTCTCCGAATTTTTTCCCGAAACCCCCCCTTTGGACGACGCGGCGACTGGACTATGTCTCGATATGTTTGCCTCATTTTTTTTAACCCTGTAAAGAAAGTTTTGACAAATCCACTTGAAATTAGTATTCACCCAAAGTGTGAGTGTTTGAGGGTAAGATAATAATTCCTAAAGTCTAGTAATACTACCAGAAGTACAAAGACGCGGAAACCGCGAGGAGTTTAGAACTTTCATCACCAGAAAATTATGGTGTTAGTATACCAAAGTATAGAAGGACTAGAGGGAATAGGAAAAATCTATAAAATAAGAGAGAAGCCCAATTTCTAAATTCATTACCACATAACCGCAGCTTCCCGCCAAAGTTCTATTTCTCATCTCTTCTTTTGGTTTACACCTCGTGGATTGAAGACCTAGAACTCGAGGTTTTTCCAGTTTTATCCTTTTTTATAAAAGTGTTGTTTTTAGAGGTGAAGAGAGGGCGTGAAAGGAAAGAGATCAGATCGGATATCCAATCCTAATTAAATCTCAGGCTTTAGGCGCGGGTCTCGAGCCTCACCATATTTCAACCTATTACGTGAGCTCTCAACCCGACCGCGCAAACAGGTAAACCACGCGCAGCGGTCCCGAACTTCGGGGCAAAGTTTGGTCGGTTCGTCTCAACGTCCTATTTTCAAAACACCCTTCTTTGGTCCTCCGGGCCGGATCGACCGCTCTCGCACGTTGGCCAGTGCGGATCACGACGCGATGCAGACGCCGCACTATGGTTTGAAATCGTTAAAAAAATGCCAATAATCAGAAAGTAAATTCCTCATCAATTTCTTATTTACAAACGTTCGAGGCCCAATTTCAACGACATAAATAACATTTTAAACCTAAAAATGTCACTGGAAAGTTTTGTATTAAGCTTCAAAAAGGTCAAATACGACGATTTTTATTGAATTTTTTTCACTGATTTTTGGCCACTTCGTACAATCTCAGACCATAAGGCGTCACACTTTGGTCTGAGATCGTCAAAAAGTGGCCAAAAATCCAAGAAAGTAAATTCCTCGTCAATTTTTCATAAACGAATTTTCAAAACCAAAGAGTCGTTTCCAAATCAAGTCGTTCAAAACTTAAAATGTCACTGGAAAGTTTTAATTCAAAGTTTAAGTTATTGGAAAACTATGATTTTTGATTACTTTTTTTCAAAAGATTTTTGGCCACTTTTTAACTATCTTAGACCATAGTGCGCGCCGCGCCTCCGCCACTTGAAAACGCCAGATGTCTTTCTGGAGCTTCCCTTGCGGTCTTGTCCCGTCTCGTCTCATCTCATCCATATACTCTCTCACACGCCGCTCTTGCTTTCAAGGTCGAATACCATTTGTAAGTTTATTCGTATATTTATTACATAATCGGGTTCGATTAATTAAATTAATCGGATGAATGTAAGGCTCAAGTACTCGAAATGAGCCTGATCCGGTTTTCAAGAATATGCCTAGCTCCATACCGTATATCCTCAAAGTGGTGCCGCTGGCGTGGTGCCTTCCTTTTCCCACATTCCTGGCCGGAACTGCACAGACCACGTCCGGTGTCGAAAGAAAATATATGTTTGGATATATATATGTTGGAAATATATGTTTTCCAATACTTAAATAAATATCCTTGAGTTTTGATGAATTTTTCAAATGTACTTGAAAATCCTTGAAATGAAAATGACCGGCTTCAGCTCGTTAACTGGCCATTTTGTTCATAATTTTGTTTGTCTGCCTGAGGAATGTATCGTGTCGCTTTGGTTTCAAAGTCGTGAGAAAGAAAGCAGGACGAAGCAGGAACTTTTTTTCTCTCTCTTTTACTTTTTTGTGCACACATATTGTTCTCCTCTGATTACTGCATCCATAATATGTGAGAACCGACTTGAGTTTTTTCTGCCTCTGGAAAATTGGCTTAAAAAATACTACATTTTTGCGTGTCGGAAGTCTTTGAAATCCTGCAGAAAGTCCTTGAAAATCCTTGATTTTTCTATAGAAAATCTGCCATGAACCATGTAGATGTGATAGCAGGAATCGATTAATCCCATTGGTTAAAATGACCGTTGCGTGTTGCAATAATAAGTACTGCTCGAGTCAATAAAAAGTTCATCAACTTTGAGGAGCGTCGCTAAAAGAAAGCTTTGAAATTAAGTGAGTGACAGTAGTGGCTCGTGCTCTTTGGCAACAGCGTTTTGCCTCCGTTTGAATCTATGTGAATAATCGATTCGACAGTGAAGCAGTGCTTCACCAACAATCGATTGTTTAACATGGTTGCAAATAGAGGCAAACCACTGTTGCCAAATTGCACGAGCCGCCACTGGTGAGTGATCGCGATTGAGTACATTGTAAGTACGCACACGTTCATGGTCGACTGCAATAGTGAGTTTTGCAAAATAATGAGTGTCCTCCGCGGTCGACAGATTTCATTCATTGATCTCTAATCGACTGCCATTCAGGTGGAACTGACCTACCATCGAGATAGCGTTCCGAATATCGGTGGATACTGACCTAGGAGACGGAGATCTCCGGGCAGTAGGCAAAAACAACCTAATTAGAGGCCAAAATTCAGAAACCGAGATGTTTCACGAGTTAAAATGGCTTAAAATGAACTCTGTCTGAAATACCGACGTAGGAGACGGAGATCTCCGGACAGTAGGCAAAAACAACCTAATTAGAGGCCAAAATTCAGAAACTGAAATGTTTCACGAGTTAAAATGGCTTAAAATGGACTCTGTCTAAAATACTGACCTAGGAGACGGAGATCTCCAGACAGTAGGCAAAAACAACCTAATAAGAGGCAAAAATGCGGAAACTGAGCTGTTCCACGAGTTACAATGGCTTCAAATGGACCCTTGAATTAAACATTTTCAGCAGAAATTACTGAATATTAATCTCGTAAAATTAGCCACGAAAGCTTTTGAAACTATGATTTCGGGTTTTAAATTTTATCCCGTGATCAAAAAAAGTATACAAAATACTGTGAGTTCCGTTCTTCAAGAACTTGAAGGAAATGCAATGGAAAAAAAAGGTGCGCAACAAACCCATTCTGCCTACTGTGCGCCGTAACACGGCACTTCCTCAGTCGCGTCGACTGCAAACATATGCGTTTTTAAAAGCGTGATATACAATATGAAACTTTAACCAAGGATCATAGAATTAATCCTTGCATCCAGTAGTCTGCGCCGCGCGACCGATAAAACGCAATCTCCGCGACAATGATTTATATCATGTTCGGCAACTTTTATTTCCAATTATTTATTGTAAATTGGTTGTATATGCACTTCTGCGCTGCCATCATCATTCGGGTCGTCACACAGTGGGACCCCAAAGATAGAACTATCTGCACATCGTTGAAGGAAAAATACAAGATATTACCCACTAAAATGCCGAATAATCAAAATAAAACACAAATACTAATAAATAATATCGAAGAAGTCATAATCACACGTCAGCAAGTCGAATTAGAGATGACAGAAACTTTTCTCAAGTATAAAAAAAAAAAAAAAACTAGAACTTTTTATGTCCTAAAAAATCTGCGTTTCAGTTTACTGTGAGTCGGCGGGAAGGGGACAGACGGGCTCATAAACCAGCAACTTGGCACCAAGAGAGGGTTTTATTTCAATCGTCACCATTTTCTCTTCGAGAGAAACTGCAATGGAAGGTGAAAATGAAAGGGTATTAAACTCATTTGCTTGGCTGGATCGGCTGATTAATTGATTTTGTTCGAAAGTTCCCGGAAGGGTAGCGCGAAGTGGAGAATATACGTGATTTCTTGCTTACGATACACTTCTGCCTTTGAGCTTTAAACTTCTCGCTCTCGAAGCGTTATAAAAGTTAAAGGAACTTTAATACTTCGTCTCGGGTTTATTCAACAGTTGGAAAAGTGTCATTTTATCTAGAAACAATATTTTTAACTTCTCTGCCGATTACGTAGTCTTTTTTCTGCTGAGTTGAAGAAAAGTTTACCTTACTTGGAGCCCACAGTTAATACATTGAAAAATGGATTTTTCTGGCTATAACTTATCGTTTGTTTTTTGCTTCAGGAATAGTTTAGTGCAGCGGTTCCCAACCTTTTTTGGTCGCGGACCACCAATCGGACGATCGGTGGAGGCCGCGGACCACCAATTTGAAAAAATGAACAATCGATTACCTGTTTTTCTTTTTTTCTTTGACAATGGAAGGAGGAAATAAAAACTAACCTACCCTGCTATTTTAAACGCAGCCACCGGTTGGGAACCGCTGAGATAATTATTGAACAAAAACAAAAATTGAAAACTTTCAATTTTGAAATTAATGTTGAATTTAAAAGACCGACAAATGGAGGACCAACCTCGGAGGAGGAATTTTATAAACTTATAAAAATTTAGGTTATGACTCGTTCAAATGATAACTTTTTTTTTTTTTTTTTTTTTTTTTTTTTTTTTTTTTTTTTTTTTTGCTACATAAAAAAATATTGGTCACAAATTCAACGTTTCACTTTCGGGCGAAAAAAACGGGAAAAATTCGGAAACGTCTTCGCTGACCACCAAAACTTGGTTCGCGGACCACCGGTTGGGAACCGCTGATTTAGTGGGTGTACACAGAAAAAACAGAAAAAAACACTTTGGTAGCCCTGACAAAACCTTTGGTAGAAAAATGACCCAGCAAAAGACTTTAGTTGAGCCAACCAAAGATTCTTTATGCTTAACTAAAGAGATTTTGCTGGGTGAATAAAAAATTTGGTTGGCCCAACTAAAGTCTTTTGCTGGGTCATTTTTCTACCAAAAGTTTTGTCAGCGCTACCAAAGTGTTTTTTCCGTTTTTCTGTGTATTTCTTTGCCAAAAGCCATGAAACCTGACTCATTTTAAGCTGTAAAACTGATAGTTAAACTCATATTTCAGTTATCTTGTGAATTTTTTCTTCACATAATCTTGATTTTTAGATGCATGCATGTGTTCAAATTATCGGAGAGAGGTACACAGAAAAAACAGAAAAAAATACTTTGGTAGCGCTGACAAATTCTTTGGTAGAAAAATGACCCAGCAAAAGACTTTAGTTGAGCCAACCAAAGGTTCTTTACGCTTAACTAAAGAGATTTTGCTGGGTGAATAAAAAATTTGGTTGGCCCAACTAAAGTCTTTCGCTGGGTCATTTTTCTACCAAAGGTCTTGTCGGCGCTACCAAAGTGTTTTTTCCGTTTTTTCTGTGTAGAGAAATATACTCTATTCTATATCCGCCGAAGAGATCTGGCAACTGTGAGATATTATGGGGTGATGAATGACCCCGTTTAGACCGAGTGATTTGTCATCGCCATGTTTAAATAAATGAACGAGCTCTCGCGCTACTGAGAGTCATCTGCATTCGGCGGTATGCAGAAAAGGAAAACTCGAGGGAAATAAATCGAAACAATGAGTCTTCTTCAGAAATATACAGGAGAAAACTGCGAGAAAAAGCGTAGCTATATATTTTTCTGGAGTATCGTGCGAAGTCGTCCTCATTTTGCTGTAAATCGGTTTGCTGAGTAATACCTTCTCTCGCGATACGCTGAAATCGCATTATTTCAAAGAATTCTCAGCGAATAACTGCAATTTGTCTCCGCGGAAAAATCGCTGAAAGAAAATGGATCTTAGCGTGGGTTCCTATATTCGCGGCTATCTTTTTAGCAGCGGTGAAATGTGCATTGATGAGACCTTATCACGAATAATCGAAGTAAATCGAGTATGGCTATTGCATACAAAATTGCATTATCTCAGTAAACATCAGCGAAAAAAGAAAACAATTAAATAGAAAAAAAGAAATATCGCATTTCGATACAAGAATCGATCGCTCTATTTCATTTGTTGGTACTTTCAGCCTTAGTTTTGAAGTTATTGACGAGATATTTTTCAGAGGCATTCTTCAGATGATTATCTCTCTCTTATTATTTTCTCAAATATAAATGGGGATGTTGCACGCTTTTGCTAAAAGCTATTTAATAGTCTATCCTGGTGTAAACACCTCCGCAAAAATAACGATGGCACCACTAAAAACTTCCGAAATCCACTCCAAAACTCGTTAAACGCTTTTATTTGCGCGGGCGTAATGGTGGCTGAGGGTAGTAACAATGGGAGATTCCCATCTAACAATACTGTAACTCCATCAAGAAGTGACCAATAAGAGACGACTTTCATTTGGCACTGGTGTCACTAGGTGTTGCGGTGCCATTCATCGGATGTGGATCATCATACTCTGATGACTAATTACTCTGTGAACCAGCCTTGTCAGCATAGATAGAGTGACGAAATTAAGATAGGAATCTGCCATTGTTACTGCCCTCGGCCACAATTATGCCCTCGCAAGTCGCAAATAAAAGCGTTTATTGACTTTAAGAGTGGATTTCGGAAGTTTTTAGTGCTGCCATTGTTATTTTTCGAGGTTTTTATACTGTAGAATCAACTGTTAAATCGCTTGTGGTAAAAGTGAGCAACAGCCCCATTACTATTGGAATGTTTTTTGACATTAATCGAGCAGCAGCGCTCTGGTAGCAGAAATCGGAACTAAACGCGGAAGAATCACCTTAACTTAGAGTTTGTAAGAAATCTACAAGAATTACGCGTCGAGCGCGTGCCCTAGCTCGCATGAATGGAGTCGCAGATCAACTCGGGTAGCACTCTGCGGCTCGCGATAGTAATTTGTCGCGAGAGGAGTGTCATCCCTTTTTTGGACTCATCTCGACAACAAGTTGTAGTCCCATTCGTAGTCGACAAAACCCTATAGCAACTTGTCTCCTCTAACCCCCTCCCTCCCCCAATCAGCTCCACCACCCTGCCCCTCCATCGTCCCTCCTTTTTACTCACATTCGCAACTCAATTCATTCATGCCTCGGTAGTAGTGTTTCCACGCTATCTGTATCAGTTGACACGCTATGCGTCGCACAATGAGACGAAGTATGGAATTTCCTGGACATATTTCCATGGACCAAAATCAAGATTATGAGCAATGGGGCACTTGCAAACTTTTGCTGTGAGCAAAAGAATAGTCCAGTCCAATATAAAACCCGCGGTAAAAATTACGATAATCACACTAATAAAGTCTATAATTCATTAATAAACTCATATAACTGATTTAACGACAAGATCGTACTGGCGGTTCAACGCAGGTATCATGGGAGATTCCTGTCTACTTTGTCACTTTTTCTACGGAAACACAGAGATTTGTCTCAAATTAGATAGGAATCTCCCATGATACCTGCGTCCAGCAGGGTACACAGGAATTTGTCTTTCTCTCTCTTTCCCCATTTGAACTCGTGGGTAGGGAAAGGACAGAAACAGGGGCTCAAACGTGTCTTCAGCCCCTATCTCTTTCCTTTTCTAGTACACACACTCAAACGGGAAAAGAGCGAGAGAGACTAATTCCTGCGTACGCCATTGCCTGCGTCACTCCGCCACTAAGCCCGATTTTAATAGTGAATTTCGCGATTTGTTAGTGTACCCATCGTCTTTTTTATAGGTTTTTATTCAATAATCAACTATTTAATGCCCTGCAGCAAAAGTTTGCAGGAGCCCCATTAATGGAGATAATTAAAAACTTAGTTTAATAAACGATTTCACTGCGCTTAAAATGATTGTGATAACATCGTTTTGAGCTTGAAAATAACGACTTTAAAATGTTTCTGAAGCGAAAAACAAAAACTTTTCACGTCCGGATAAATTCATGTTTTGGACCATTGTGTGCTATTGCGACACCATTGGTCACAGTGGATATACTAGAGAGGCTATACTGTGATAATTGATTACGACTCTGGTTCGCGCGTATTGTGTCCACTTTTTCGATGTGTAAGTGCGCGCCACTCCTCTGTAATGTTACCACGCGTATGTCTTGACAGCTTTTACTCGTCTGTGTGTATGTGTTTGTGTCTGTGTAACACCTCTTCGTTTTAACGATGGGTCGTCCTTCAATATCACGCACCAAGGTCGTCTTTTAAGGTGCTCTATTGTGACACTATCTGGAGCCAATGTTTAGATTGATTCTGGATTGTGTTCGTCTGTAGTTTTCAATTTAGCGCAGCAATTTTCTCATCGCTCTGGAAACATAATGCGATTATTGCCCTTTAACTGTGTGATAAAAGATTCGAATGTATGATTCCAGGAACCATGTGAGTCATTTAATGGGAAATTGGGTGTGAGAGAGATTTAGTCGTAAATTCGTTCTCTCTTCGTCCATCGATTTCAAGTCCTTTTTTTCCAAATCGGCCTATTTTTCTCCCAGTATTTTCGTGATTTTTATTTTTTCAATTTTTTATCCTTGCCCCCCCCCCTCTACTTCGCCCAGCTATTGGACAGAGTCATCTGGAACGAAAAATAGTTGAAAACTATGTCTAAGCAAACATGCATGTAGTTTTCCTATCAGAGTGACTTAAGAAATTCATTTATTGATTCACATTTCAGTGATTCATATATTTCAGTGTGGACTCTTTCCAGACGAGTGGCAATTAATAGAACTGTGTTTCTTACACGGAAAAAAAATATTAGTGAAAATAACCATACGGATACCTGATTTTGGCACCTGCTAGCTGTTATGGTAAACTGGACCAGAAGTATGGTACATTTACCGATACTTTGAGTAAAATCGACATGCAATCAGGTAACATCACCTTGTACCTAGTCAAAACATAGCATACTTCTGGTTAACATTACCATAACATCTAGCAGGTGCCAAAATCAGGTATTATGGTTATTTTCACCGTAGTTTTTTTTTCCGTGGACGTCACTCTGATTGGAAAACTACTGCATATTGGCACAAACATAGTTTTCAACTATTTTACGTTCAGTTTGAAGATGTCGTTACAAACAACTAATTTGCAGTAAAATTCATATTGTTTTTGCAAGGAGATTAGCAGGGTCTGTTAGTGAAAGACTCAAGTAGCTCTCCCGGCCATAATGGGGCTCTTCCTTGCAAACTTTTTCTATGTGCAAATATATAGTCCAATCTGATGCTAAGACCAGCGAAAATCACTCTGAGAAAGTCTAAAATTCAGTATTAAACTCACATAACTGCTAAAACGGCAAGTTTGTAAAGGCGGTTCAGCGCAGGTATCATGGGAGATTCCTTTCAATTATGTCATTTTCTCTGTGGAAACACAGAGATATGTCTCAATTATTTAGAAAGGAATCTCCCATGATATACCTGCGTCTCTCCGCCATTAAGCCCGATTCTGAGAATGAGTTGTGTGATTTTTAAGTGTACTCATCGTCATTTTTACGGGTTTTTATGCAAGACTCAACTCTTCATCCCCCTATAGCAAAAGTTTGCAAGAGCCCCATTGAAAATACCTGTTTGAGAACTTAAATGGATCTCGTATACTATACTTCTTGTAAGATTAGAGATCAGATAACCCCTTTTTTCAGCAACAAGTACCTTTCTATTCGTGACAGCACCTGAAAACAGAAACCTCCCTCACGAAATTTAGAAGTATTCAGCATCCACTCGGGCGTTTTTATTAAGATTGGTTGGTGTGTTAAAGCACTTTCTAGAATTTTATGATTTTAGGTTGAACGGTGTGCATCCTTTGGCCCAATAAATTAAGCAGGGAGGAATATTAAAACGTTAATAATACCCTCAAGCGGGATTTACTGGTAAAATAATACTAAGAAAACATAATGGAAGAAAATAAATAACCAGCGACTAATCCAAATGCTAATAACATTTCGGCCCGAGCCTTTGTTCAACCTTTCAGATGTTGTGGAAGGTGTGCTAGTATAACCACTCAGTGACATCTTCTCCGCCCTGTATCATTTTGATATATTCTCAAAGGGGCGTGTTTTCCACTTAAGAACTGGAAGAAATAATTTGGGTTTTTTTTTCATAATATTATATCAGAGAAAAAATACCACATTATCATTCGCTTTTATTTGTATTCTTCGCTTAAATGCAAGAGGTTGGGTCGACTGCCAAGCAAGCCAGAAACATCGCAGGTGGTTCGTTTAAGTTTTTCTATAGAAAATAACTTTCCCCGTTATTGCATTGTGGATGAAACTTCTGAATATGAGTCCTCTCATTTTTATAGTATGTCTAGTAGATTTGAGAGTTCCATTATCTTTATAATTAAATTGTTAGTTTAATTCCTGCTGTAATTTGACTGCCAAACTTTTCAGTCGTTCATTACCTCCAATTTAGGTGTTAAAACCTCTTGGAAAATTTAATTTTAGCAGCTTCAGCGATTAGTTATTGTCATATTTTTTTTTGAAATAAGACAATTTTTTTTCTTTCTTTTTGTCACCAATTTAATTAATTTGGGATATATGACGAGTGAAGAGATGGGGGGGAGGGATTGATTAATTACAATTTCTATCAGAATACTTTATTTTGAAAGCCATAGTACGCGTAGAGCTCGTTTCAGAAGTGTAGGCGCACCTAAACTATAATCTTTGTCGAATTTTCAACTTTAGTTCCTTCAAATCAAAACCGAACTTGCCTCTGACTTTCTTCTTTTGCTTTTAAAATGTTCCTTATTGAAAAGTGAACACTCGATTTCATTTTTATTCATTTCCTTCGAGTAATATCAGAAATAATGTTGACAAATTCCAAAGATTATCGGTCTAGGTGCGCCGACACTTCTGAAACTACCTCTAACGTGCGGTACAGTTCCGTGTGAGCTATAAGAACTAATGCAGCATTGGATTGATGTTCGGATGTCTCTGTCGGCACTCATCGCTACACTGACATCAGTGATCTATGCATCGATGCTTCGGATCATGGCACTATCGGACCTGCACCGGTGGGCGTCGCACCTCGCCGTGATTGATGTCTCCTTCATTTTTTCCTCCGTCGTCGCTGATACAAAAATTAAAGGTTAAAGGCATCGTTATGTGACAGAGCACCTAACGCCTGGCCTGGGTGTACGGTATTTCCAGTTATCTATTGATGATCATTCATAATGTTCCGATTGTATTTGTAGGACGTTATAAGTGACCTTGGTGTCAAGGCGGAGGGCAGGACTGATTTGAATTTACCGTTCATATTTCTAGTTATTGTTAAAGTGTTTAAACAATTTTTCAGAAAATAATGGTCTAAGTACCAAAAAGAAAAAAAAAAACAAACAAACAAAAAACAAACAAAAAATCATGGAAATTTCGTTTATAATATAAATAAGTTAAACTGAACGCCTTATTATGAGTTCTAAATGTAACCTAAAAGCCTGTGTTGATTAAGTATGAATGAGTGGACTGTGATGGAATTCCCTTTGTTAAAGTCTGTGTGATGTTCATGACAAATTGAGTGAATGACCCCAGTTTATCGAGCTTTCTGACCGAGAAAAACCTGGTGTATCTCTGGAGTGAAAGCAGTTTTCACTCAAATTCTGTGTTTAGTGTCGAAAAAATGAAAACACCTACTAGTAACTCATGTTTTAGCACTCAAAAGTGTGTACGAATCTAGTCAAAATCCAAGATGAAATGACGGGTAAACAACTAAACAATGACTCAAAAATAAGGACTCAAACCCGGAGTTTAGCATGACCTGCCTCTCAAAAAACCTAGTTTTCGTATTGTGTTATTCATTTACTTGTATTTATTAATTTAATTACTTCCCTAGTAAAAATTTTTTGATGACGGTCATTAAAAACACTGAGAAATGGAACACTGACCGGTCAACAAATTTGATGGTTGCCATCAAAATTTTTGTTGGCGACCAACAAATTTGTTGACCGGTCAGCGTTCCATTTCTCAGTGTTTTTAATGACCGTCATCAGAATTCTGCTGGTCCACCATTAAAATTTTATTGATCACCATCAAAAAGTTTTAACTGGTTAAAAGGGCGTTAAGGATAATATTGGGGATTAATAAAAGTAAAAAACTTCACTCACAGACATGTACGGATGTACACCTACGTCCGCCGATCGGACGGAGGCTACCAAATTTTACGGTTACTACCGGGATTCGAACCCGAGACCTCCCGACTCCAAGTCCGATGACCTAACCGTTACACCACCCCGATAAGATGTGTATGAGTGACGAAAATCCGGTATATAAGTTTGTGAAAACAGAATATGGTTACTTTAAGTCTGATTTGCATGAAAATTGGTAATGGAAGGTATTTTTGGTCGAGGAATCTGATTCTGCATTCAGATTTTTGGTTTTTAAAAAACTTGATGAGATAAAATCAATTTGTTACTGGGTGCAACAGAGTGAGTCTCCCTTTCTTCAAATTTTGAACGGTCGCGGAACTTGAAGTTTGATCGGTCTTTGAATCTATATAATGTCACGGAAATCAAATTATCCACGTGGAACATTTTACCAGGGATGTTATCTGTTTTCCAAACACATTTAAAAAAAGAGAACTAAAGTGCCGTATTTGTTGTTTAGGTATAGTGCCTTTTTTATCATACAGCATACCAAATAAAAGCTTCTTTAACTTATTGTAAGAGCGGCGGTGTCAATAATTGTAAAGTGCAGTCTCAATGTTTAGTTCAAAAAAACACATTTATTTCCTTATATGGACATTATTCATTTAAATTTCATAAGCGGATACAAAGAAATACGGCCAAGGTATGCAATACGCAATGCACAGTATACTATTCAACTCATGTATTGGGTGTGTGTTGCATATATTGCATATCCTGGTCAGGTTTCTTTTTCCCCGCTATAGTACGATCCCTACATAGGTGAAATATATCCACAGGTGTATCAAATGTGTCAGAATAAACATACTGCATACAGTTTCTACAATACACACTTGATTAAAATAAAATAAAATATAGGATTAATTTTTATTTAGTATCGTACTTTTTTCAAGTCCGTGTTGTCTAAATACTATATTTCTAATTCTTTATCTACATGGAAAAGTCAGTTTTGAGCTCTAAATGGGGGTAAATAATTTGTTAACATCCTGGACGTTTTAAACCGTCAACATAGCCATGTTCCAGTTTTGTGAAACTTGAGAAAGTCAAAACCTAGACTGTAAGTTGAGACATACTTAGCAACTGTATGTTCCACATCATGATATTTGCGAGTTATAACAAAAAGTTTACCGGACAGCACTAAAAAATTAATGGCCACCAACAAAGTTCCTTTCATCCGTAAGCTATTTACTGGTCATCAACAAAACTTAATTGGCCACGAACAAACTTTTGTTGGTGCCAATACTTCTTGTGACCGATCATCAAAAATTCTGTTGACTGCCAGCAAAATTTTTACTGGTTGGTCACAAGAAGTATTGGCACCAACAAAACTCTGTTGGCGCCAATGCTTCTTATGACCGACCATCAAAAATTCTGTTGGCTGCCAGCACAATTTTTACTGATCGGTCACAAAAAGTATTGGCACCAACAAAATTTTGTTGACCACCAACAAAATTTTACTGGCACCAACAGAATTTTACTGGCAGTCAGTAAAATTCTGTTGGTGCCAGTAAAATTTTGTTGGTGGTCAACAAAAAATTTTTACTAGGGTTTCCATTTATTTTTTTCTAAAAACATTTTTTTTTAATTTATTTTTTATTTTTTTAAATTTATTTTTATTTTTACTTTTTTACGGTGTGTCTGGTAGTCCTCCCCACGTTGGTGGGTTGCTACTCAGGAGCAAGTTTTATCAACCTTGTATATTTGCAGTAAGACAGTTCTAACGGAAATTCCGCTGATTTAAGTTGATTCTGTACCCCCAATACGAACTTGTCCAACCTGATCTGGTTGAAAATGAAGCTCCGAAGCGTATAAAAAGATGTAACCAAGAAGCGGGGCGGGGCTTTGACAGAAACGTCTAGTTACCGCATGACAAGTGTATGAAGAGTAAAAGACTAAATTGTAGACCATGGCAGTCATGGTACATGAGTTGAAAGAACCAAGGAGTTGACTTTACATTTCATCGAAAGCGCACTGAACGAGCTTCGAGAAACCTGACAGTGTTGCCAACTCATTTTTTAAAAAAAAACGGCAATATCTAATTCAAATAGACGGCAAAAATCTGGTGATTTGATTATTATTCCTTTTTCTTTTTAATTTCTCACTGCTAACAAAGTCAGAAATTGAGAAAGTATGATTGCGAATATCGGTCTCTATCCCAGCGTAACTTTGAACCAACAATCCATATGCATCAAAAGTTTACAGAGAAGTTGCTATTAACATTCCTCAGTGGAGATTTTTTTGTTTTTTCTAAATTTTAAATTACTATCAAGTTATGGAAGGTAAGAGGTTTCCATTAAAATCTATGTCTTTCTCTTTCTCCTCCCATTTGAACTTGTGTGTTAAAAAAGGATGGAGATATGGGCTAAAGTCACATCACGACCCCTTCTGCTATTCTTTTCTAACACATGCATTCAAACCAATGGCGCCTCGTGAGATGCGATTTATCGATGTCCACTCCATTTGAAACTATAAAAAGTATCGATTTCTCGGGGGTTCAATTGCATTCCCTGACGATCGATACTTTTCTATAGTTTTAAATGGAGTAGACATCGATACATCGCATTTCACGAGCCGCCACTGATTCAAACAGCTGCAAAGAGAGAAAGACAAATTCCTGTATCCGTTTATGCGACTCTTTTATACTCACTGGAACATTCAGTTTTGCTATGAAGGATTTTCTCACCATATGAGTCTCCTCTATTTTCAGGATTTTCCTTCAATAAATAAAATTGGCAACACCGAGAGATATTCGCGTGAAAGAACTAAAAAGTGAACGTCAGCGGGGTCCCAAACACGCTTTAATTAAACCGTGGAGCTCCTCTTTGGTTCTCTGCAAACGTTGATCATCCGCAGACGCAAACGGAGCTTTCCTCGTCTGATATTTTAATTTCAGTTTCAACTCCCGCGTCCAACTACACACCACCATTGCTGCCAAACACAATTTAAAATAAACTGTGCGAAATACCCCACCAACAATTTCTCACATCAAACTTAATCTAGGGGGCCCAGACCCCCTTATATTTTCTGGAGAAACCCCGGACCCCCTTTAATATTCTGGGGGAGACCTGTCTAGACCCCTTTAATATTCCGGAGGAGACCCCTAGGTCCTAGAGCCCCCAATAATATTCTGGGAGAGACCCCCAGACCTCTTTATAATATTCTAAAGGAGACCCCCAGATCCCCCTTAAGGGGTTAATTTTACAGCAGGGTGGTTGCAGAAAGTTTTTGCAAATCATAATCAAAATTCAAACAGCTATATTTGAAGCATTTCGATTTTTCCTATATTTACCCATTTTCCCGTATGTGTTTCCTTGCTTTTGAAGAAGTGATTTGTCTCAGTGCAGGTTTTCCCTGACAGTACAGACACCCTGCCTTGGTAGATTAAACTTTGATCGCTTTCAAAGCGTTTTTTTTTTTACACTCCATGCAAAGACCAAATCGCTCCTTGAAATCATTCATTTATTTTCCTCTGGGGGTGCGGTTGAGAAAACTGGCAACTTCGATACTATTTTCCGAGGTAGTAAGGTGAGTTTGAAATCGTTAGTAAGTGGATGAGGGATGTCTTCTCTTCTCTGTCTTCTCGTCTGGTGGTGCACGCTCACTTGTGCTGACTTGCTCTGTGTTCTGTGTTCGGTCTGACTTAATATACATTATCCAAGTCATGATGGACTTCATTTGGTGCTTACCTTTCAAATTAGGTCCGTTTGTTTATCTTTATCGTGAGTCCCGCGCCCCCCCCGCGCTTAGACTTCTTTCACAGCTCACGCCCTCCCCCCCCCCTACCTCCCCACCCCACACCTCCTAACTCCTCCCATCCGCCTTCCTTAGCGGTTGTGCCTGCAGATTATGCTCGTCAAATAGAGTGTCATCGTTGCCAGTTTAGGGATGTAAATTGCCGTGTCTAATGCACCTTGCGGATCCAAGAAACTGTCATTCTCTCTCTCTCTCTCTCTCTCTCTCTCTCTCTCTCTCTCTCTCTCTCTCTCTCTCTCTCTCTCTCTCTCTCTCTCTCTCTCTCTCTCTCTCTTTCTTTCTCTCTCTCTCCCTCTCTCTCTCTCTCTCTCATCCCATTGGCATGCATGGGTTAGAAAAGGATAGAGGATGGGGCGAAAACCATGTGATTGCCCCTGATATGTCCTTTTCTAACGCACGCATCGAACGCATTCTAATGGGACAGAATATCGTCGTTGCCAGTTTAGGGATGTAAATTTCCTTGTCTAATGCACTAGCGGATCCAAGAAATTGTCCTTCTTTCTCTTATCCCATTTGAATGCATGTGTTAGAAAAGAATAGAAGAGGGAATAAAAATCACAAGACTGGCCCTGATTTGTTCTTCTCTAACACACGTTTTCTAATGGGACAAGAGAGAAAGGGATAAGTTTCTGGATCTGTCAGTGGTCCTGTGTTCTTGTGAGCTATAACCATAGACGTAGTTTATGACAGATTTTTTAAAGAAAAATCAAGGATTTTCAAAGA